>CM076579.1:826446245-826611211 GCA_034641835.2 Pinus albicaulis | reverse complement strand
CACCTTGAGGATTGGGTCCACGAGTACTGTTATCACTCAGGTTTTCCTAGAAGTTGTGTAAGAGGAAAGTATACCCGAGGTAACCACAAACCAACCTTTTAGATGCAGAATCTAGCCAATCTGCATCCAGAGAGGGCTCTCTCTTTATGATTTATCTTTGTTCTTGGAAAGTTTTAGGCTAGTTAAAGATTCGAGAGTTTGTTTTGGGAAAATGGTGGAATCCACAAACTAAGGGCAAGGTTGAGAGCTTTCAGTCCATTGGGCTATGGAGTCAAAGGATGGCTTTACTGGATTTCTATTCTAAACACAAGATGGTATTACAGGGCAAGATAGCTAGACAGAGAAAAATCCTTAAAATTTAAAGTGGATGGGATGATCTTGAAGGGATGAAAGGCAGCTAAGAATCTTTCACCATGTTCAAAAGAAAGAAATGAGATGACTACAAACAAAGAGCAATGAAGAATTATTTATTATAGTAATCAACAATGTTTAAATTAGCAAAGCAAGAGCATTTAAGAATTCATGCTTATAACTAATTTAGAAGAAAACATTAAGAACAACCACATTTGAAAACAGAGTACAATTAAGCAAATTCTGTTTCAATCCTTTATGTAAATTATTCAGAAATGGATATGATGGTATTATAAACTAATGAAGTATTTCAGACAAAAGGGTAGAAAAACTTATTGAACTGTAGTCCAACACATGAATCCTGCAACAAGTCCAGTGCTTCAAATCGTCATCCAGTAAGCCACGAATAAATTTCTCCAAAATTATTTTATTCCGAAAATCTCAATGTTACAACAGAGTAATAGAATCCACCCCAAATGCTTCCAAGAGTGGAGTATTTATACAAATTCTAAACTAAAATATCTTGAAAAAAATATCAAAATTGGTTCACAAATCTCTCCAACTATTTTACATAAATAGAACTTAATTAAAGGGCACTCAAACTAATGCATCTATTTGGCACTATTTTGTATGGATAGGTGATTACAAAGAGGAGAATTCGAATTTGATCCAACTCTTAGTTGATGATGAAGCATCCAAGTCACTAACTGCTTCCTTTCTTTGTGCAATTATGCTCCAACAATTCTGCACATTTGGGGTCCAATGATACCTTTATATTTCTCAATCCGTAATAGATATGTAAAAAGTGAAAGAGGTTATTGTATATAAATATGTTGGTGAGATAAACCTCTTTCACGTTCCTAAAATTCCTCTCCATATTTTTACAATAGGCTTTGCAAAAAGATGTGTAAAATAGAGTTTTACAGAGTCTGAAAAATAACCTCTAACGATGTGCATGTATCTCTCATCCTGAAATCACTGTGGAAAAACTGAAATAGGTTTTTGTATATGGGTCTCTTAGGAACAAAACCTCCTTCAGTTTTGTAAAATGTATTTCTAATTGGCCACAATATTCTCTGCAAAATGATGACTTAAACTGGAATTTTCTGCAAAAAGTGCTTTCCAACATTGTTTAATATTTCCAAAACCATAATGGCTGTTAGAAAAGTGAGAGAGGTTTTTGTAGATGGCCCTCTTAAGAACATAAACCTCCTTCAGTTTTGTAAAATTCATCTTTTATTGATCACAATAGTTTCTGTAAAACTATGACTAAAATATGCAATTTCTGCAAAAATGTTCCTTCTTGTTATGTTTTTTCATCTTTTTACTTTCTTGCTCTTTTGACTGTTTTACTTTCAATTTAGATAAACCTCACTATTGGTGAAATTATTCTCATCTCTTTTTACCATTTTACTGCCTTCTGTATTTACTTTTACTGTTTACCTTTGACTGCTCTGTAACTTCATTTTAACTTTCACTGACTTTTACCTGATACACTTTAACCACTGATACTCTTTAGCTGTTATGCTTCCTAACCTCTGTTTGAATAGATTTGATAAAAATATTGGAGTAAACAAGTCTTATGACTAGTATTAAGACTGTTTATCCAAGGATGTGATCTTCTGGTCACCTCTTCAGGGGACAACTGAGTAGATTTTTCAAGCAATTCCCCAATGGACAAGGGAGTGAGGTTTTGACCAGGTTCAAAATGTAGCATTGCATTGATAGCTTGGGGAGTAATGGGGAAAAGAACACTCTGGTCAGGGGATATTACAGCTCTTTGAGTGGGATCATAGTTAGAATGGAAATAGTGGATAATTTCTGGGAAAGTAATGACTGAGGGGATGAGATATCTTGGGAGATTGGATTCCCACAACCCAATGACATCTTGCCCCTTCGAATAATCGTCTCTGCAGCGACAATAACTCAGAAGGGGGCTTTCATCAAAATGCAAGTCTTTAATCTGAAAATCTTTATCCACTAAGGGAAAATATTCTAACTCTCTGTGGGGGGCATTCAGTGGGGTTACACTCAGGGCTGTCGGGGCTTCCATTTTGGTTCTTGTGGATTCAAAACGGAAGTTTCTGAGTTTTCTTCACAGGCCGGGCGTGATTTCAGTTTTAAATGAAGGAAATTAGCACTATCGCAATTTCAGGGGAACAATTCACAGTTTTAAACCTTAGGGAACGATCTTAGCGATAATATTTAATCACTAATCCAGTGGAAAACAAGGAAAACAGAGTTTCTTTTGAAGTTCGGAGCGCAATAGAATAAATACCTGTTCTTGGAGGCAAACTGGGTTTTAAAAAGTATCAGGCGGTGGAAAGAGGATGCTCGAACACTGGTCCGGTAGAATTCTGGAGCAAAATCAGATAGAACAGTGGATTTCAATGAAAATTTGAATTTCGTAGCGGAAGGCACAGTCGCTTTCGAATAACGAAAATGACATAAAAAACACGAAAATTTGTTTTATTTCCAAAGTCAAAAAAGGGGTTTTTATTCTTTCGAGGAATGACGTCATATCAGTACGGGCTGACGTGTGCAGGGGTCGGGCGATAAGCGGTAATACCCGCACCGCTTATGGACAAGAGTGGTATTAAACGAGAGGGCAGCGATTCCATTGGAGCATTGACACGTGGACGGAGGACTAGTCCAATACCACCAAGCCCCCGCGCGTTAATGATCTGACAAGGGACGGCTGGCGGAATGGATGTGGAGCATTGATCTTTGGAGGGGGAGATCGGATGGTGGAAAGGACGGGGAGATGGTGGGGTAGTTATCACGCGGGCCCGACATAATTAGTGTTTAATTAATCATTCCGGGTGGCACATAATTGGTGGAGAAAAGGTTATTAATTAGTCTTGATAACTAATTAATCCCATAGTTATAAAGGGTCAGGGTAAGGAACTTTGCGCGCGGGTCTTCATTACGATTAAAGTGTCGGGTGGGATGCCAGGTGGATAAGCCATGGTGGCATGGGGTTTTTCCGAAGTTTTTAGTTTGAATTAAAACTTTGGCTTTATTTATATTTTTGTGTTAAACATATATATCATATGTTTAAAGCTTTTCTCATATATGTTTTTATTATATGATAAATTAACCAATATAATTAACTTATCATAAGGGCGGAGATATTACATAATGATATATTTTAACCAAAGGACGCAAAATGTGGGTTTTCAATGAATAATTGGGAAATAAATACTTTGGTTAAAATCATAATAGAGGGGTTTTTGGGATATTAATTTAAAAGGAGTTATATACTTAGGATAAAGGATTTTCACTAGGGATTTAATAACTAGAGTTAAACATTAATATGACAAAGGGACAAGGGAACTCAAAATACTTTGCACATCTAAGAAAGTGACAATTTGTGAAGTAAATTACAATATATCATCTTCAACACTTAAACTTAGAATAGTAAGTTATTTTGAGGGATTTTATGGAAGTTTTGCATGATTTTCCTAAGCAAAGTGAGATTTTACTTAGGAAAAGGTTAAAGGTGAATGATTATAATGATGAATTATCTCAAGTACTTAGGTCTTTTTGATCATTAGGCCGAGGGTCCGGTCCCTCCAAAAGTCAAGGAAATGCCTTGAGCCCCTTTGATCTCCAAATACCTTAGTACTTTGGGGGAAATTAGTAAAACTTTTAGGGGAAAGTGATGAGGGAGGTTAATGATTTTGACTTTGCTTGCTGTGATTTTCCAGTGTATTTCCTGCTTCAGTATTTGTGATGAAAGTAAAGGATCAAAAACATGTAGCAGCATCATTCATCAGATAAAACTTTGTAACACCATCTACCTACCCTATCTACTACTACCATTTTCACTTCTTTATTAGGGTGCATTTAGACTTGCAAACCCTTATCAATCTTCTTTTCTTTTACATTGTAAATCTATCTATTTCTACCCTTATTACATCCAAGGGCTCAGATTAAACTGTTGAGCACCTTTTATTAACTCTACCTATCTACTTATCTGCCAAGATTAAACTGTTTGGTCAGATGTTTATTCTCTATTCTACTACATGAAATTGAAAAATGAACTAGCCAGTTTAAACAGTTTGACTATTCATGAATTGTGGCATAAAATACAAGTTGCACACAATTTCTTTATTACATCAGAGTAAAAGTAGTGGCATTTAGACTTGCACACTTTCCTTGGCCTTTGTTTTTGATGGGGTTCATTTCTTTTACTTTTTGGCCATTTTATTCTTTTTACCCTTTGATTTTTCTTTTAGGGTATACCCTCTTTACATTTTTTAAATTTTTTGATTTTTTGGTTTTTCAAGAATATGGAACACCTTTGCTCAAGAAAAAGGTTTGAACATATTCCATAGCTCAATCAAGACAATCATGAAATATGACACCTATTGGTATAGGAGTCTAACACTGGCTCCACTTGGGGATGGCTTTTCCTTGTGAAAAGTCAAGAACAGCAGGTCAGTTGCCTCGAAATGTCTTCAAATTAAACCATGTAATCTCCTTCTTCTGGTAGCTTTATTGTATATATGATAGTGAAATTTTTGAAGCTTAGGGCCTTCACTTCGGGCTTCAACTTCACTAAGTCACCATCCAATCAAAATTGATGCATTAGCTGTGGCTGAAAATCTTGAATTGAATATAGTCCTTTTTCTGCAACCTGAAATCTGATTTGAAACTTAAAACAACACACAAAAATTTTCAAACCAACTTAATGAAAAACTAGCTGGAAATTGAAAAACTAAAAAAAATGCTCAAAATTCTGGGCTTATTAGCACTCATCTACCTACTCAATCTACTGTTCAACTGCTAGTCAGGTAAAATGAAATAGCCAATGCAACCATTCAAGCATTATGTACTTTGATAGATTTTGTTGCATTTTCTTGTTGATTATCAAAATTGTACTTCTGCAACCTATTAGAAACTTGTCAACAAATAAGAGGGTAAGGAAACACTTGATTTCCTTTGTTGACTCTAGAAACTGTACAAAAGGATCTTCCAAAATATATACACTAATGTTTAACTGATCTGAACAACTGTACATCTGTTCTGGATGGCCTCCATACCATGAATATGAAATGCTATTTTCATCTTTATCTCCCTGTAAACTTTCAGATAAGATTTGTGATGATATTCCTACTGATTGTAATGTTTGAGTGTTGAATCCTTTATCATCTTGATTTTGAAAATCATAGTTAGTTAATAGAGGAATGCTTTGAATGCCTTCAATATTCAACATATCTGCTATTGGATCCTGAAAATCTTGGGAAAATTGTTGGAACCTATGACATATAAAATTCCATGGGACTTCATAAAATTCAACAAGTTTCCCATTCTTTTCTTTAAATATGTTATACCACATTTCCTTTAAAAGCTGAAATGGTTCAAAAAATAGTGGTATGGAACTTTCTTGTGTCATTTGATCATTTATTTCAATGGGAAGTGATAACTGCAATTGTGAAACTGAAAAATCTTGATCAATAGTTTCATTATCTTCTTTGTTGTCAATCACAATTCCTAAAGATTGTTGATTATTGATGGCATGATAGTTTTCTCTAATGAACTGAAATGAAGCAAAACAAAGAGGTAAAGAATCTTCACTTATTTCCACATTTTCTACTCTTCCTTCCTCACTCTCATGGCTGATCTGTATTGGCTGATCACTGTCTTCAATCTGCTGAAACTGCATTTCTTCATCCTCCAAACTAGCTTCTGATATCTCTGTAAAGTTAGCTTGACTTTGGAGAACATAACTATCATCATAATGATCATACTTAGGCACATCATCAAAATAAGGAATGTCATCAAACATACACATTAGAACAACGGATTCCTCTTCCTCATATTGATTTGTAAATTCATTTTCTGATTTATGATAATTTAAATGAAGAGGAATTTGTTCATGGCTATCAACCTCTTCTATTTCTTCATGGTGATTTTGAATAAAAAATTCTTCTTTCATAGTGATCTCCTGTGTTATTTCATCTAGTTTACTTACCAAAAGGTTGAGTTTTACCTCTGCAATGTTTTCCCTTTCCTCTTCTTCTACTTTCAACTTTTCTTGTTTGATTTGGAGATTAACTTCCACATCAACTGCAATATTTTGCATCTGTACAAGTGTTTTTGGATCTCTTTCTCTTAACCGAAATTCTATTTCTGAATCAAAGGCACTTGGATAATGCAAGAGAGCTGAATCATGAGGAGGTCTAATATTTTCTGGCATTGAATAATAAACTAGATTAAATCTGTCAGAAAATTGTTGTATCGTTTCATTTGAATGTCTTTTTAATTGATTATATTCTTCTATGATCACAAAATGATTAACTTTTATTATCCATCTATCAAGGAAAAGTTTGATAAACTGTTGGAAATTTGAGATGCTAGCATTAGGCAGATTTTTGAACCAACTCTTTATTCTATTTTGCAAAGAAACAGAAAAAAGTTTGATTTTAACATCATCTTCATCAATCTCAAATAAATCCAAATAATTTTCAAAACCTTGAATATGTTTTTGGGCAGTGATACCATTCTCTCCATCAAATCTAGGACGATACTTGTAGTATTTTTTAGGAAAATCATGGAGTATAGGAGGTAAAATAAGGGGCTTATATCTATCTGGAACTTTATATGGCACGGGGATATGTACAGGGATTGTAAGATCAGTCTTGATTATTTGAGGCTTCTTAATTGGAAAATGATCATCATTAGATTCATAAGAAAGCTGCTCAAAGAGATTAGAAGAATTATTATTTACAATCTTCAAAGGAAAATAACTAAAAACTAATCTAAGATCTTCTATAAAATACAATATACATTGAAAAAATTTCTTAATGAGAAAGAACATAATGTCCTGGATTAAGATCCAAGTTGAGAGCCTGATCTTTCCATATTGTCCTTTGAGGTTCATTCCTCCAGTGGAGTCTTGATTGTGAAATTGATTTGGAGTCGCCAGGTGGATGATTTTAACCTTTGTGTGTCTGATCCCTGTCCACCATCATAGATCAGATCTAAACCTGTAAAACAATTCTGAAGAAAAAGTTAGTTCTTCGGGAAACCAAATTTTGAATATTTTATGATTATTTTATTTTATTTTTATGAATTTTCAAAACAACTTCTATGATTTCTTTAAGAAATTTAAGATTTTTAATTAAAATTTTCTCAAAGATTTATTGAACTAGAGAGTCTGATTGAATGTTTTGAATCCAAAGTTCAGTTTATAAGCTAAACCAGAGATAGAATGAAGCAGCATTTGTTTACTATGCAGTTGCAGAGCAAAAGCATTTCAAAGGCTACCTGGCTGATCTTCAGACTCTGTCTATAGCTTATAAATCAAACAATAGTATCAATAAAATGATTCAGATCCCCAGTATGGTCACCACTATGTTATCACTCGGGTTTTCCTTGAAGTTGTGGAAAAGGAAAGTATACCCGAGGTAACCACAAACCAACCTTCAGATGCAGAATCTAGCCAATCTGCATCCAGAGAGGGCTCTCTCTTTATGATTTATCTTTGTTCTTGGAAGGTTTTAGGCTAGTTATAGATTCAAGAGTTTGTTTTGGGAAAATGGTGGAATCCACAAACTAAGGGCAAGGTTGAGAGCTTTCGGTCCATTGGGCTATGGAGTCAAAGGATGGCTTTACTGGATTTCTATTCTAAGCACAAGATGGTATTACAGGGCAAGATAGCTAGACAGAGAACAATCCTTAAAATTTAAAGTGGATGGGATGATCTTGAAGGGATGAAAGGCGGCTAAGAATCTTTCACCATGTTCAAAAGAAAGAAGTGAAATGACTACAAACAAAGAGCAATGAAGAATTCTTTATTATAGTAATCAACAATGTTTAAATTAGCAAAGCAAGAGCATTTAAGAATTCATGCTTATAACTAATTTAGAAGAAAACATTAAGAATAATAACATTTGAAAACAGAGTACAATTAAGCAAATTCTGTTTCAATCCTTTATGTAAATTATTCAGAAATGGATATGATGGTATTATAAACTAATATAGTATTTCAGACAAAAAGGTAGAAAAACTTATTGAACTGTAGTCCAACACATGAATCCTGCAACAAGTCCAGTGCTTTAAATCGTCATCCAGTAAGCCACGAATAAATTTCTCCAAAATTCTTTTTATTCCGAAAATCTCAATGTTACAACAGAGTAATAGAATCCACCCCAAATGCTTCCAAGAGTGGATTATTTATACAAATTCTAAACTAAAATATCTTGAAACAAATATCAAAATTGGTTCACAAATCTCTCCAACTATTTACATAAATAGAACTTAATTAAAGGACACTCAAACTAATGCATCTATTTGGCACTATTTTGTATGGATAGGTGATGACAAAGAGGATAATTTGAATTTGATCCAACTCTTAGTTGATGATGAGGCATCCAAGTCACTAACTGCTTCCTTTCTTTGTGCAATTCTGCTCCAACAATTCTGCAAATTTGGGGTCCAATGATACCTTTATATTTCTCAATCTGTAATAGATATGTAAAACGTGAAAGAGGTTATTGTATATAAATAAGTTGGTGAGATAAACCTCTTTCACTTTCCTAAAATTCCTCTCCAGCTATGCACAATAGGCTCTGCCAAAAGATGTGTAAAATAGAGTTTTACAGAGTCTGAAAAATAACCTCTAAAGATGTGCATGTATCTCTCAGTATGAAATAAATTTCCAAAAAATGCGATAGGTTTTTGTAGATGTGTCTCTTAGGAACAAAAACCTCCTTCCATTGTGTAAGATGTATTTCTGATTGGCCACAATATTCTCTGCAAAATGATGACTTAACAGGAATTTTCTGCAAAAAGTGCTTTCCAACATTGTTTAATATTTCCAAAACCATAATGGTTGTTAGAAAAGTGAGAGAGGTTTTTGTAGATGGACCTCTTAAGAACATAAACCTCCTTAAGTTTTGTAAAATTAATCTTGGATTGATCACAATAGTTTCTGCAAAAATATGACTAAAATATGCAATTTCTGCAAAAATGTTCCTTCTTGTTATGTTTTTTCATCTTTTTACTTTCTTGCTCTTTTGACTGTTTTACTTTCACTTTAGACAAACCTCACTATTGGTGAAAGTATTCTCATCTCTTTTTACCATTTTAATGCCTTCTGTATTTACTTTTACTGTTTACCTTTGACTGTTCTGTAACTTCATTTTAACTTTCACTGACTTTTACCTGATACACTTTAACCACTGATACTCTTTAGCTGTTATGCTTTCTAACCTCTGTTTGAATAGATTTGATAAAAATATTGGAGTAAACAAATATTATGACTAGTATTAAGACTGTTTATCCAAGGATGTAATCTTCTAATCACCTCTTCAGGGGACAACCGAGTAGATTTTTCAAGCAATTCCCCAGTGGACAAGGGAGTGAGGTTTTGACCAGGTTCAAAATGTAGCATTGTATTGATAGCTTGGGGAGTGATGGGGAAAAGAACACTCTGGTCAAGGGATATTACTGCTCTTTGAGTTGGATCATAGTTAGAATGGCAGTAGTGGATAATTTCTGGGAAAATAAGGACTGATGGGATGAGATATCTCGGGAAATTGGATTCCCACAACCCAATGACATCCAATCCCTTCGAATAATCGTCTCTGCAGCGACAATAACTTCGAAGGGGGCTTTCATCAAACACTAAGTCTTTAATCTGAAAATCTTTATCCACTAAGAGCAAATATTCTAACTCTCTGTGAGGGGCATTCAGTGGAGTTACATTCAAAGCTGCTGGAGCTTCCATTTTGGTTCTTGTGGGTTCAAAATGGAAGTTTTCTGGGTTTTCTTTACAAGCCGGGGTGCAATTTCAGTTTAAATAAAGGAAATTGGCACAATTGCAGGTTCAGGGGAACAATTCACAGTTTTTAAACCTCAGGGAATGATCTCAGCGATAAAATTTAATCACTAATCCAGTGGAAAACAAGGAAAACATACTTTCTTTTGAAGTTCGAAGCGCTATAGGATAAATACCTGTTCTTGGAGGAAAGATGGATTTTAACAGGTATCAGGCGGTAGCAGGAGGATGCTTGAACACAGGTCTGGTGGAATTCTGGAGCGAAATCGAATAGAACAGTGGATTTCAGTGGAAATTTGAAATTCGTAGCGGAAAGCACAGTCGCGTTCAAATGGTGAAAATGACATAAAAACAAGAAATTTTGTTTTATTTCCAAAGTCAAAAGAGGGGTTTTTAGTTTTTCGAGGAGTGACGTCACTTTAGTACGGGCTGACGTGGGGTGGGGGGCCGGGCGGTAAGCGGTTAGTCCCCGCACCGCTTATGAGCAATAGCTGTTTTAACTGCGAGGGTAGCGATTCCATTGGAACATTGACACGTGGACGGAAGACCAGTCAAATACCACCAAGCCCCCGCGCGTTAAAGCTCTGACAAGGGACGGCTGGCGGAATTGACGTGGAGCGTCGATCTGCGGAGGGGCGATCCAACGGTGGAAAGTACTGGGAAATGGTGGGGAGTTTATCGTGCGGGCCCGAGTTAATTAGCGTTTAATTAATCATCCCGGGTGGCACATTATTGGTGGGAAAAAGGTTATTAATTAGTTCTGATAACTAATTAATCCCATAGTTATAAAGGGTCGGGGTAAATGAATTTTTCGCGCGGGTCTTCATTTAAAGTGTCGGGTGGGATGCGAGGTGGATGAGCCACGGTGGCACGAGGTTTTTCCGAAGTTTTAGTTTGAATTAAAAATTTGGCTTTATTTATATTTTTGGATTAAACATATATATCATATGTTTAAAGTTTATTTTTCATATATGTTTTTATTATATGGTAATAAATAAACATTATTTAATTACCATAAGGGGCGGGACTATGATATAAGGATATATTTAACCAAAGGGCTTGTATAGTGGGTTTTTATTTGAATGCATGGGGAAATAAATACTTTGGCTAATCTTTATAATAAAGGGGTTTTTTGGATATTTATATAAAAGGAGTTATATACTTAGGATAAAGGATTTTCACTAGGGATTTAATAACTAGAGTTAAACATTAATATGACAAAGGGACAAGGGAACTCAAAATACTTTGCACGTCTAAGAAAGTGAAAATTTGTGAAGTAAATTACAATATATCATCTGCAACACTTAAACTTAGAATAGTAAGTTATTTTGAGGGATTTTTTATGGAAGTTTTGCATGATTTTCCTAAGCAAAATAGGATTTTACTTAGGAAAAGATTGAAAGTGAATGATAATGGATAACTTCAAGTACTTAGGTCTTTTTGATCATCAGGCCGAGGGTCCGGTCCCTCCAAAAGTCAAGGAAATTCCTTGAGCCCCTTTGATCTCCAAATACCTTAGTACTTTGGGGGAAATTAGTAAAACTTTTAAGGGGAAAGTGATGAGGGAAGTTAATGATTTTGACTTTGCTTGCTGTGATTTTCCAGTGTATTTCCTACTTCAGTATTTGTGATGAAAGTAAATGATCAAAAACATTTAGCAGCATCATTCATCAGATAAAACTTTGCAACACCATCTACCTACCCTATCTACTACTACCATTTTATCTTCTTTATTAGGGTGCATTTAGACTTGCAAACCCTTATCAATCTTCTTTTTCTTTTACATGACAAATCTATCTAATTCTACACTTATTGCATCCAAGGGCTCAGATTAAACTGTTGAGCACCTTTTATTAACTCTACCTATCTACTTATCTGCCAAGATTAAACTGTTTGGTCAGATGTTTATTCTCTATTCTACTACATGAAATTGAAAAATGAACTAGCCAAGTTTAAACAGTTTGACTATTCATGAATTGTGGCATAAAATACAAGTTGCACACAATTTGTTTATTACATCAGAGTAAAAGTAGTGGCATTTAGAATTGCACACTTTCCTTGGCCTTTGTTTTTGATGGGGTTCATTTCTTTTACTTTTTGGCCATTTTTATTATTTTTACCCTTTGATTTTTCTTTTAGGGTATACCCTCTTTACATTTTTTAAATTTTTTGATTTTTTGGTTTTTCAAGAATATGGAACACCTTTGCTCAAGAAAAAGGTTTGAACATATTCCATAGCTCAATCAAGAAAATCATGAAATATGACACCTATTGGTATAGGAGTCTAACAAGTACCAGGGGCAGATTGATTTGGATTGCCTCTCCACCTTCTTTGAGAAGAAGGGGGATTAGTCGCGCCCTGTTGTGCAAATACTTGCCCTGGAGGGGGCTGTAGGTGCTGTTGCGGGTTTGGAAGAGGCAAGGGAGATGGAAGTGCATATGCTGGAGGAGCTGGCGCACCAGGCTGCAGATAAGGGTAATGTTTAGGTTGGGAAACATTGAGGTAAGCAGGAGGTTGGGCAAAAGGAGGAGGCATGCCGTATCTTGGATACATGCTGCCGGGAGGGGGAAGACTGCTAGAGGTGTTGGCCCCTCCCTGAGGGAGACCATAGCCCATAGGAGGTTGAGCATACGGATGAGAAAGGGCTCCAACGATACTGTAGATAGAATGAGATGCCCCTGGGGCGTTAGCACTGCCAGGCCTGGGGAGGTCAGGGAGTACAGTATAAACATAACCAGACTGAGCATAGATCAGGTCATATTTCAAGGCTATTTGGAGGGCGGCTTCTTCGGTTTGAGGGAAATGGGAGGCGACATCTTTGCCAATGGGAGCTAAGAGAGAGCAAAGGAACCAGTCCATATAAACCTGATCTTCGAAGGGGGGAGCTCGACATAAGCTTCATCTTCGTCGCCATTCCTGGACATGAGTGGAAAGGCGGGTCGAAGCGGTTTGCTTAAAAGAGGTCAAAAGCTCCGTACCAGTATCATATCAGAGAGGGAGATGGAAATAAGATAAAAATGATTGGGAAATGGTCACAAAGGTGGTATGAGAAGAGGTGGCTTGGTCAACATACCATTTAGAAGCTTCTCTGGTAAGCATGCGTTGGAACAACCGAAGACGGATGGAATCATCGGTAATGGAATTGGAAGAACACCACATGTGGAAAGATCGGATATGATTGGTTGGATCTTCTCCAACAAGGCTTTCGAACTTAGGGATGTCGGAGGGGAGCTTGGTTGGCATAGCAGGCCAACCAACATCGTGGCGGATAGGGTCATTGATCAGCTGATTGAAATCGAGGAGGCTGAGGCCTGCGATGTACGGTAGCAACGGTGCAGCCGAGGTAGTTCCTGTGGCGGTTCCGCTAGTAGGAGTTCCGGCATTAGGGCTGGGAGGCCATGGACCAGACATAGTGAAGGTGACAGGGGGAGAACCAGAAGTAAAAGGAGAACCCAATGAATCAGAAGAGGAGTCAGTGTGTGGACTCAGAGGAGGACTGGCTCGACGATGGCGGGATGGAGCAGGTCAATCGACCAAAAGCTAAGGATGAAGGCCAAGAAGTCTCTGGGAAGCACGCCTTGGTGGCGCAATGGTGGCAACACAAACATGGCACAAGGGGAAGAAGAGCGACTGACAAAGGCAGGGAGGTGCAGAATCAAGTGATTATAATGTCGAAACAAGGGCAGAAAGGTGCAGTGTCAATTGATTTTAAAGTCTTTTCCTGGCAGTGTAAACCATGCTCTTCTTCGCTTAGGGTGAGTGTGTGGCGTGCATTAATTTTAATTTTTAAACCCTTTTCATTTTGAGAGCAAGAGAAAAAGTGTGTTGTGTAACTGAAAATAAATCTGCAGAGAACAATATATAATGCTAAAATAACAGAAAATTAACAGCTACTATTGCATCGATTCAACCCAAAAAGGCGGGTCTCCCAAAACTAATCTAAAAGAGGGAAAAAAATCTAGTCAAAATGCATGAAAAAGAGGCCAATAGATCTAGGGTCGAAAGGGACAGGGATCTAAAGGGAAAAGCTGCTGAAAAGAGGTGAAGAGCACAGCCAAGAGGCAGAGGCAAGGTGGCTGGAAAGGAGGAAATTAGAAAAAATCAGGAGGGGCAAGGAGGAGGCCCTAAAAGTAGATCCAAACAAATCTTCAAGAGGTGATTTGAAAGGGAGAAGAGTTGATTAAAAGAGGTCTGAAAAGGAGGTATTAGATCTGGAAAAAGGTAGGCTGAAACTCTGAAAAAACAGACCTGAAACAGACAAAAACTCTTCCACAAAAAGTGGAGGGTACTGAAGCCCTAGGGGGCTATGTTCCCCCTTAGATGAGCAAAAACAGATCAGAACCAGGTCAAAACAGGCTGAGACAGAGGATGGAAAACCCTGACAGAAGCTTCAAAAAAACCCAGAAAAATTGCAGAAAAACAACTGAAAAATTGGCAGGTCACAGGTTCTGACCTGTTTTCAGTGCAGGTTGTAGAAAAAGGGCTGAAAAGTGCGACCTGGAGGTCCAAGTCACAGTTTATGGGCTGAAAAGTGCGACCTGGAGGTCCAAGTCGCAGTTTATGGGCTGAAAAGTGTGACCTGAAGCTCCGGATGACTCGGCGACAGATTTTCAGAAAAGTTGCCGTCTCGGTTGCGGCTGATGTCGGTCACCTGCGCAATAGGGCCAGAAACACGCGAAAGTTAGAAATTTTAATGTTTTAGGGTTTTATGTGAGAAAAACAACATAAAAATAGGAAAAAAAAAAAAGCTGAAAAGAAAACCTAGGGTCTCAAGTAGCTGGATATGCAGGAATATGAAAAACGACATTGGTTGTAATTTAAAACCTGCGTGGAGTCGCCATTTGTTAGTATGAATCCTTTGTCGAAGTGTACGAAAAAAGACCACTTTAGCTACGCATAACTAATAGCCCTAACATCAAAAGTGGCTGCCAATATCTTCAGATCTGCAGTTAGTTGATCAAGACAAGAGCCGCAAAAAACCAGATCTATGCATAGAAAGACATTAAGCAGTAAAAAGAAGGGTTTGCTCCATATATCCAATAGACAAGACAAGAACAATTTTTGAAAGAATTTTTTGTATTAAGGGCACTTGGGAGGAAAACAAGAAGATGTTTCCAATTCTCCTCAATGGGATGGGTTCTTGGAAGTCCTCAGCACTTCAGATCTAGAATCTCTCTCTCTTGTTGGTGTAGAAAACCCATACAAAGATAGAACTCAAAGGGAGCTCACACAGCAAATAATGTAGAAAAATGTGACCAAGTGTATAGATCCAGAGTGATCTAATAGGCAACAAAAGGTGAAGAATGGTAGGAAAAACCCTCCCATTTATAACAAAATATTGGGTCATTCTAGATCTTGGTGCATGATTAAAATAATGTTAACCAAATCTAGATCCACCTTTTATGGGATATTTTATTATATTTGTTGGAGGGAAAAAGTATTTGACTTGGGTCAAATCCCTTTATTTGTTAATAATAAATAAATAAGTGATTTATTTATCTTTTTAAGGAAGTGGTTGAAGGATAATTAAATAAATAATGATTTATTTAATTATTTGTGGGTGATTTGGTCATATTTAACAAGGAATATTATCTAAATAAGATTTAAATAATTATTCCTAGAAAATAATAAGATAAATAAAGGTTATCTAATTAATTTCTTTGTTTTTGGGTTAAACATGACTAGGAATAATAATTAAATTATGGTTTAATTAATTATTCCATGAGGAAAATTAAACAAAATAGGTTTGTTTAATATTTCCTTTTGGGGTTTCCTGCTTAGACCATAAACAACCTAATAAATGTGGTTTATTAAGTTATTTTACATAGTGAAAGAAATTTTACTTAGGGTAAAATTGGTCTTACATGGTGTACTTGGGTCCATCTAATGATGAGAGGTTAGATGACCAAAAAATGGTGTAATTGTTATACTTAAGACTAAGGTTAAGGTTAGGTTAAGTTAAGGTTAAGGTAAAGGTTACGGTTATGGTTAAGGTTAGGTTAAGGTTAAGATTATGTTAAGGGTAAAGTTAAAATTAAGGTTATGTTAGGGGAAAAGTTAATGCCAAGGTTAGGGTGAAGGTTAGGGGAAGGTTAAGGTTAAGGGTTTGGTCAAGGTTAGGGTCAAGGTTAAGGTTAAGTTAAGGGTAAAGTCAAGGTTAAGGTTAAGGTTAAGGTTAATGTTAAGGTTATGGTTAAGTAAAGGTTAAGGTTAAGGTTAATAGTTATGTTAATGTTAAGGTTAAGGTTAGGGTTAGGTTTAAGGTTAGGTGATGGTTAGGTTAAGGTAAAGGTCAAGGAAAGTTGAAGGTCAAGGTTAAGGTTAAAATTAAATTGAAGGTTAAAGTTAGGTTAAGGTTAAGGTCAAGGTCAAGGTTAACCTTAACTATCCCAAACCCTTAACCTTAACCTTAACCTAACATTAACCTTAACGTAACCTTAACTTTAACCTTAACCTTGACCTTACGCTTCACCTTCACCTTAACCTTAAGCTTAACCTTAGCCTGACCAAACCTTAACCTTAACATTAACTTTACCCTTAACCTAACCTTAACCTTAACCTTAACCTAAACTACAACCTAACCCTAACCTTAACCTTAACCATAACTCTATCTTTACCCTTAAATTTAATCTTAACCTAACCTTAACCTTAAACTTAACCTGACCTTAACTATAACCTAACCCTAACCTTGACCAAACCCTTACCCTTAAACTTAACTTAACCTTGACCTTAACCTTAACCTTCCCATAACCATAAAATTAACCTTTACCTTAACCTAACTTAACCTTAACATTCACCTTGACCTTAACCTTAACCTTACCCTTAACCTTCACCTTAACTGTAACCTTAACCTTATCCTTAACCTTAACCTTCACCTAACCTTAACCCTAACCGTAACTGTAACCTTAACCTTAACTTTTCCCTTAACCTAACCTTAATCTTAACTTTAACCTTAACTTAACCTAAAATTAACCTTAACCTAACCATAAACTTAACCTTACCTTAACCTAACCTAACTTTAACCTTGACCTTTAACCTTAACCATAACCTTATCTTTACCCTTAACCTTAACCTTACCCTAACCATAATCTTAACTTTATCATTAACCTTAATCTAACCTTAACCTTGACCTTAACTATAACCTAACCCTAACCTTAACATTAACTATAACCTAACCCTAACCTTGACCAAACCCTTACACTTAACCTTAAACTTAACCATAACCTAACCTTAACTTTACCCTTAACCTTAACCTTAACCTTAAACTAACCTTAATCTTAACTTTAACTTTACCCTAACCATAACCTTAACCTTAACCTTAACCTTGACCTTAACTATAACCTAACCCTAATATTGGCCAAACCCTTAACCTTAACCTTACCCCCGTAACCTAACCCTAATCTTGACCAAACCCTTAACGTTAACCTTAACCTAACCTTAACCTTAACTTTAACTTTACCCTAACCTTAACCTTAACCATAACCTAACTCCAACCTTGACAAAAACCTTAACCTTAAGCTTGACCAAACCCTTAACCTTAAGCATAACCTGACTAAACCCGTAACCTTAACCTTAACCTTAATTAATTTAACCTTATCCTACCCTTAACCTAACCTTAACTTTAACTATAACTTAACCGTAGCCATGACCAAATCGTTAACCTTAACCTTAACCTGAGTAAACCCGTAACCTTAAAATTAAACTTACCTTAACCTTAACCTTACCTTAGCCTAACTTTAACATTAACCTTCCCCCAACCTTAAGCTTAACGTTTCCCTTAACCTTAACCTTAACCTGACTAAACCCGTAACCTTAACCTTAACATTACCCTTAAACTTGACCTTAACTTTAACTTTACCCTTAACCTTGACCTTACCCTTAACCTTCACCTTAACCTTAACCTTTACATTACTAAAATCGTAACTTTAACATTAACCTTAACTTTACACTTAACCTTGACCTTACCCTTAACCTTCAACTTAACCTTAACGTTAACCTTGACCAAACCCTTAACCTTAACCTAAACTGACTCAACCCATAACCTAAGGGTAAATTTAAGGTTAAAATTAGCTTAAGGTTAACCTTGACCTTGAACTTATCCTTATCCTTAACCTTACCCTTAACCTTTACTTAACATTAACCTTAACCTAAACTTGACCTTAAGTATAACCTAACCTTAACCTTAACCTAACGTTATCTTTAACAAAAACCTTAACTTTACCCTTAACCTTAACCATAACCTTACCCTTAACCTTCACCATTGACCTTAACTTAACCCTAACCTTGACCAAACCCTTAACCTTAACCTTATCCTGACTAAACCCTTAACCTTGATCTAACTGTAACGTTAACCTTATCTTAACCTAGCTTAACCTTAACTTTAACCATAACCTTAACCTTAACCTTAACCATAACCATAACCTTAACCTTACCCTCACCTTACCCTAACCATAACCTTGTTACGTTAAGGGTAAATTTAAGGTTAAGGTTAAGGGTTTAGTTAAGGTTAAGGTTAGGTTACGGGTTTAGTTAAGGTTAAGGCTAAGGTTAAGGTTATAGGTTTAGTCAGGTTAAGGTCAAGGCTTACCCCCTTAACCTTAAACTTAACCTTACCTTAACCTTAACATAACTATAAAATTACCTTAACCTGAACCTTGACATTGACCTTAACCTTAACTTTAACTTTACCCTAACCTTAAGGGTTTAGTTAGGATAAGGTTAGTCAGGTTAAGGTTAAGTGTTTGGTCAAGGTTAGGGTTTGGTTATAGTTAAGGTCAAGGTTAAGGTTAGGTTAAGTTTAAGTTAATGCTAAGGGTTTGGTCAAGGTTAGGGTTAGGTTATAGGTAAAGTTAAGGTTAAGGGTAAGGCTAAGTTTAAGGTTAAGTTAAAGGTTAAGGGTAAGGTTAAGTTTAAGGTTAAGGGTAAGGTTAATTTTAAGGTTAAGGGTTTGGTCAAGGTTAGGGTTACGTTATAGTGAAGGTTAAGGTTAAATTAAGGGAAAAGTATAGGTTAAGGTTAGATTAAGGTTAGGGTAAGGTTAGGTTAAGGTTAAAGTCAAGGTTAAGGTTAAGTAAAGTTTAAGGTTAGGGTTAATGTTCAGGGTTTGGTCAAGGTTAGGGTTAGGTTATAGTTAAGGTCAAGGTTAAGGTTAAGGGTAAATTTATACCTTGGTTAAGGTTAAGGTTAAGGTTAGGTTAAGATTAAGATCAGGTTAGGGTTAAGGTTAAGGCTAGGTTAAAGGTAAAGTCAAGGTGAAGGTTAAGGTTAGGGTTACAAGTCTTAGCCTTAACCTTCACTATAACCTAACCTTAACCTTAACCTTTACCCTAACATTAACCTTAACCATGACCTGAAACCTAACCTTATCTTAACCTTAACCTTCACTATAACCTAACCTTAACCTTGACCTTAACTATAACCTAATCCTAACCTTGACCAAACCCTTAACATTAACCTTAACCTTAAACTTACCCTAACCTTAACGCTAACATTATCCTTATCTTACACTTAACTTAACCTTAACCTTGACCTTAACTTTACCCTAAACTTAACCTTATCCTTAACCTTAACCTTAACCTAACCTTAACCTTAACCTAACTTAATTTTAACCATAACTTTAACTATAACCTAAGCCTAACCTTGACTAAACCCTAAGGTTAGGTTAAGGGTAAGATAAGGTTAAGGTTAAGGTGAAGGTTAATGTTAGGTTAAGGGTAAAGTCAAGGCTAAGGTAAAGTTAAGGTTAAGGTTAGGTTAAGGTTAAAATTAAGGTTAGGGGAAGGCTAAGGTTAGGTTAAGGGGGTAAGGTTAAGGTTAAGGTTAAGGATTTGGTCAATGTTAGGGTTAGGTTATAGTTAAGGTCAACGTTAAGGTTAGGTTATAGTCAAGGTTAAGGTTAAGATAAGGTTAAGGTTAAGTTAGGTTATGTTAAGGTTAAGGGTAAGGTTAAGGTTAAGGGTTTGGTCAAAGTTAGGGTTAGGTTATAGATAAGGTCAAGGTTAAGGTTAGGTTAAGGGTAAAGCTAAGGTTAAAGTTAGCTTTAGGGTAAATTTAAGGTCAAGGTTAGGTTAAGGTTAGGTAAGGTTAAGGTTGAGGTTAAGGGTAAATTTAAGGTTAAGGTTATGGTTATGGGAAGGTTAAGGTTAAGGTTAAGGTTAAGTTAAGGTTAAGTTTAACGTTTGGTCAAGGTTAGGGTTGGGTTATAGTTAAGTTCAAGGTTTAGGTTAGGTTAAAGGTAAAGTCAAGGTTATGGTTAGGTTAAGGTTAAGATTAGGTTAAGGGTAAAGTTAAGGTCAAGCTTAAGGGTTTGGTCAAGCTTAGGGTTAGGTGTTACAGGATTAGTCAGGTTAAGTTTAAGGTTAAGGGTTTCGTCAAGGTTAGGGTTAGGTTATAGTTCAAGTCAAAGTTAAGGTTAGGTTATAGTGAAGGTTAAGGCTAAGATAAGGTTATGGTTAGGTTAAGGTTAGGTTATAGTTAAGGTTACGGTTAATTTAACAGTAAAGTTAAGGTTAAGGTTAGTTTAAGGTTAAGGTTAGGTAAGGGTAAGGTTTAAGTTAAGGTTAAGGTTAAGGTTAGGTTAAGGGTAAAGTTAAGGTTAAGGTGAAGGCTAGGTCATAGTTAAGGTTAAGGTAAAGGTTAAGGTTGAGGTTAAGGTTACAGGTCTTAACCTTAACCTTCACTATAACCTTAACCCTAACCTTAACCTTAACCTAACTAAATCTGTAACCTTAACCTTAACCTAACATTAAAGTTAGGTTAAGGTTAGGTTAAGGTTAAGGTTATGGTTAAGGTGACGATTTTATTTAGGTTAAGGTTAAGGTTAAGGGTTTGGTTAAGGTTAGTTTAAGGTTAAGGTTAAGGTTAGGGTTAGGTTTAGGTTAAGGTTAAGGTTAGGTAAAGGGTAAAGTTAAGGTTAAGGTTAGGTTAAAGTTAAGCTAAAGGTTAAGTGTAGTTTTATGGTAAGTTTAGGGTTACAGTTAGGGGAATGTTAAGCTTAAAGTTAGGTTAAGGTAAGGTTAAGGTTAAGGTTAGGTTAGGTTAAGGTAAGGTTAAGGTTAAAGTTATGAATATCGGAAGGTTAAGTGCTTAATCTTACCCTTAACCTTAACCTAACATTAACCTTAACCTTAATGTTGATGTTAACTATAACCTAACCTTAACCTTAACCATAGCCTTAAAATTAACCTTAACCTTAACCTTAACCTTACCCCCTTAACCATAACCTTAACCTTAACCTTCATCTTAATGTTAAGCTTAACCTGAATAAGCCCGTAACCTTCTCCTTACCTTAACCTAAATTTAACCTTGACCTTAACCTTAACCTAACTATAACCTTACCCTTAACCTTAACGTTGACCTTAACTATAACCTAACCCTAACCTTGACCAAACCCTTAAGATTAACCTTAACCTTAACTTTTACTTAACCTTAACCTTGAACTTAACCTTAACCTTAACCTTACCTTAACCTAACCTAAACTTGACCTTAACCTTACCCTTAACCTTAACCTTACCCTTAACCTTAACCTTATCCTTGACCTTAACTATAACCTAAACCTATCCTTGACCAAACCCTTAACCCTAACCTTACCCTAATCTTAACCTTAACCTAACCTTAACCTTCCCATAACCATAAACTTAACCTTAACCTTAACATTAACTTGACTAAACCCGTAACCTTAACCTTCAGGTTAAGGTTAAAGTTAAGGTTAGGGGAAGGTTAAGGTTAAGGTTAGGGGAAGGTTAAGGTTAAATTCAAGGTTAAGGGTAAAGTTAAGGTTAATGTTAGGTTAAGGTTAAGGGTAAGGTTAGGGTTACAATTAGGGGAAGGTTAAGGTTAAAGTTAGGTTAAGGTAAGGTTAAGGTTAAGGTTAGGTTAGGTTAAGGTAAGGTTAAGGTTAAAGTTATGATTATCGAAAGGTTAAGGGCTTAATATTACCCTTAACATTAACCTAACATTAACCCTAACCTTAACGTTGACGATAACTATAACCTAACCATAACCTTAACCTAACCTTAACCTTAACCATAACCTAAACTTAACCTTAACCTTAACCTAACGCCCTTAACCATAACCTTAACCTTAACATTAAGCTTAACCTGACTAAACCCATAACCTTAACCTAAATTTCACCTTGACCTTAACTTTAACCTAACTATAACCTTACCCTTAACCTTAACCTTGACCTTAACTATAACCTAACCCTAACCTTGACCAAACCCTTAACATTAACCTTAACCTTAACCGTAACCTTACCCTTACCTTAACCTAACCTAACCTTCACCTTAACCTTACCTTTAACCTTAAACTTATCCTTGAACTTAACTATAACCTAACATTATCCTTGACCAAACCCTTAACCCTAACCTTACCCTAATCTTAACTTTAACCTATCGTTAACCTTCCTATAACCATAAAAATAATGTTAACCTTAACATTAACTTGACTAAACACGTAACCTTAACCTTAAGGTTAAGGTTAAAGTTAAGGTTAGGGTTAAGGTTAGGGGAAGGTTAAGGTTAAGGTTAGGGTTAAGGTTAGGGGAATGTTAAGGTTAAATTCAAGGTTAAGGGTAAAGTTAAGGTTAATGTTAGGTTAAGGTTAAGGGTAAGGTTAGGGTTAAGGTTAAGATAAGGTTAAGCTTAAGGGTAAGGTTAATGTTAAGGTTAAGGTTAAGGTTATGGTTATGGTTAAGGTTAAGGTTAGGTTAAATTAAGGTTAAGTTTAAGGTTTTTTCAAGGTTAGCATTAGGTTATAGTTAAATTTAAGGTTAAGGTCAAGGTTAAGGTTAAGGTTAGGTTATACTTAAGGTTAAGGGTTGGTCAAGGTTAGGGTTAGATTAAGGTTAAGGTTAAGATTAGGTTAAGGGTGAAGCCAAGATTAAGGTTATGGTTATGGAAAAGTTAAGGTTAAGGTTAAGGTTAGGTTAACGTTACGTTAGGGTTTAGCCAGGTTAAGGTTAGTCAGGTTAAGGTTAAGATTAAGGTTAGGTTAACGGTAAAGTCAAGGTTAAGGTTAAGGTTAAGGTTATGGTTAAAGTTAAAGTTACGGTTAAATTAAGGGTAAAGCTAAGGTTATGGTTAAATTTAACGTTAGGTTAAGGTTAAGGGTAAGATAAGGTTAAGGTTAAGGTTAAGGTTAGGTTAAGGTCAAGGTTAATGTTAGGTTAAGGTTAGGGTTAGGGTTAGGTTAAGTTTAAGGTTAGGGTTAGGTTATAGTTAAGGTCAATGTTAAGTTTAAGGTTAAGGTTATGATAAGGTTAAAGGTAAGGTCCTTAACGTTAACCTTAACCTTATCTTTACCTTAACCTAGCCTTAACCTTAATCGACCACAACCTTAACCTTAACTATAACCTAACCCTAACCTTACCCTAACCTTACCCTTAACCTTAACTATACCCTTAACCTAACCTTAACCTTAACCTTATCTTAACCTTAACCTAACCTTAACCTTGATTTTACCCTTAACGTAACCTTAACCTTAACCTTAACCTTACACTTAACCTTATCTTAACTTTAACCTTACCTTAACCTTAACCTTAACCTTTACCCTAATCTTACCTTAACATTAACCTTAACCTTAAGTTTACCCTTAACCTAACCTTAACTTTAAATTTAACTATAGCCTAACCCTAAGCTTGACCAAACTTTAACCTTAACCTTAACTTAACCTTATCCTTGACCTTAACCTAACCTTGACCTTAATGGTAAAGACAAAGTTAAGGTTAGGTTAAGGTTAAGATAAGGTTAAGGTTAAGGTTAGGCTAAGGGTAAAGTTAAGGTTAGGGTTAGGTTAAAGTTAAGGTTAAGGTTAGGTTATATTTAAGGTCAAGGTTAAGGTTATGGTTAAGGTTAAGGTTAGGTTATAGTTAGATTAGGTTAAAGGTAAATTTAAGTTTAATTATACGGTTATGGTTAAGGTTAGGGTAAGGTTAAAGATTAATGTTAAGGTTACAAGTTTAATTAGGTTAAGGTTAAGGTTACATGTTTAGTTAGGTTAATGCTATATTTAAGGTTAAGGTTAAGGTTAACGTTATGTTAAGGTTAAGGTTAAGTTTAAGGTTAAGGTTAAGGTTAAGGGTAAAATCAAGGTTAAGTTTAAGATTAGGTTAAGGTTAAGGTTAAGGGTAAATTCAAGGTTAAGGTTAGGTTAAGGTTAAGATAAGGTTAAGGTTAAGGTTAGGTTAAGGGTAAATTTAAGGTTATGGTTAGGTTAAGGTTAAGGTTATGGTTATGGTTAGGCTAAGGTTAAGGGTAAAGTTAAGGTTAAGGTTACGTTAAGGTTAAGGTTAAGATAATGTTAAGGTTAAGGTTGAGGTTAGGTTAAGGGTAAAGTTAGTGTTAAGGTTAAGGATAAGGTTAAGGTTAATGTTATGGGTTTAGTTAGGTTAAGGTTAAGGTTAAGGGTTATGTCAAGGTTAGGGTTAGGTTATAGTTAATGGTAAGGGTAAGGGTGAAGGTTAACCCTAACCTTTACCAAACCTTGAAGGTTAAGGTTAAGTTAAGGGTAGGGTTAAGGTTAGGTTATAGTTAAGGTCAAGGTTAAGGTTATGGTTAGGCTTAAGGTTATGGTTAAGGTTAAGGTTAGGTTGAGGGTAATGTTAAAGTTAAGGTTAAGTTTATGATTAAGGTTAAGGTTACAGGTTTAGTCAGGTTAAGGTTAAGGTTAAGGTTAAAGTTAAGGGTAAAGTCAAGGTTAAGGTTAAGATTAGGTTAAGGTTAAGGTTAATATTAGGTTAAAGTTAAGGTTACTGGTTTAGTTAGGTTAAGGTTAATGTTAAGGTTATGAGTTTAGTCAGGTTAAGGTTACAGATAAAGTCAAGGTTAAGGTTAAGATTAGGTTAAGGTTAAAGTTAATTTTAAAGTTAGGTTAAGGTAAGGTAAAGGGTAAAGTCAAGGTTAAGGTTAGCTTAAGGTTAAGATAAGGTTAAGGTTAAGGTTAGGTTAAGGGTAAATTTAAGGTTAAGGTTAAGGTTAAGGTTAGGTTAAGGGTAAAGTTAAGGTTAAGGTTAGGTTAAGGTTTAGGTTAAGGTTATGGTTAGACTAAGGTTAAGGTTAGCTTAAGGTTAAAGTTAAGGTAAAGGGTTTGGTCAAGTTAAGGTTAAGGTTAAGGTTAAGGTTAAGGGTAATGTCAAGGTTAAGGTTATGGTTATAGGAAGGTTAGGGTAATGTTAACCTTAACCTAAACCTTACCCTTAACCTTCATCTTAACCTTAACTTTACCCTTAACCTAACCTTAACCATAACCTTGACCTTGACCTTGACCTTAACCTTATGTTAACATTAACTATAGCCTAACCCTAACCTTGACCAAACCTTAACCTTAACGTTGACTTTACCCTTAACCTAACCTTAAGCTTAACCTTAACCTTAGTTAGGGTTAGATTAAGGTTAATGTTATGATAAGGGTTTCGTCAAGGTCAAGGTTAAGGTTAGGTTAAGGGTAAGGTTATGGGTAAAGTTAAGGTTAAGGTTAAGGTAAGGTTAGGGTAAGGCTAGGTTAAGGGTAAGGTTAGGGTTAAGGTTAGGGTAAGGTTAAGGTTAAAATAAGGTTAAGGTTACAGTTAAGGTTAAGGTTAGGTTAAGGGTAAAGTTAATCTTAGGGTTAGGTTAAGGTTAAGGTTAAAGGTAAAGTTAAGGTTAGGGTTGGGTTAGGTTAAGGTTAAAGATATGGTTAGGCTGAGGATAAGGTTAAAGTTAAGGTTTGGTTAAGGTCAAGGTTAGGTTAAGGTTAGGGTTAGTTTATATTTAAGATCAAGGTTAAGGTTAGGTTAAGGGTAGAGTCAACGTTAAGGTTAGGTTAAGGTTAATATTAGGTTAAGGGTAAAGTTATTGTTAAGGTAAGTTTAAGGCTAAGATAAGGGTTAAGGGTAAAGTTAAGGTCAAGGTTAAGTTTAGGTTGTAGTTAAGGTTAAGGGTTTGATCAAGGTTAGGGTTAGGCTAAGGTTAAGGTTAAGGTTAGGTTATGATAAGGTCAATGTTAAGGTTAGGTTAGGATAAGGTCAAGGTTAAGGTTAGGTTAAGTTTTAAGGTTACAAGTTTAGTCAGGTTAAGGTTAAGGTTATGGTTAAGGTTAAAGTCAAGGTTAAGGGTTTGGTTAAGGTTGAGGTTAATGTTAAGGTTAAGTTTAGGTTAAGTTAATGTTAAAGTTAAGGTTAAGGTTAGGTTAAGGGTAAAGTTAAGGTTAAGGGTAGGGTTAAGGTTAGGGGAAGCTTAAGGTCATGGTTAAGGTTAGGATAAGGTGAGGGTTAGGTTATAGTTAAGGTTAAGGTTAGGCTAAGGACAAGATAAGGTTAAGGTTAAGGTTAAGGTTAGGTTAAGGTCAAGTTCCAGGTCAAGGTCAAGGTTAAGGTTAAGGTTAAGGTCAAGGTTAAGGGTAAAGTTATGGTCAAGGTTTGGGTTAGGTTATATTTAAAGTTAAGGTTAGGTTAAGGGTAAATTCAAGGTTAAGTTTAAGGTGAAGGTTAAGGGTAAGGTTAAGGTTAAGGGTTACGGGTTTAGTCAGGTTAAGGTTAAGGTTAAGGTTAAGGGCAAGGTTAAGGTTAATTTTAAGGGTTTGGTTAAGGTTAAAGTTAAGGGTTTGTTCAAGGTTAGGGTTATAAGTAAAGTTAGGGTAAGGTTAGGATTGAGGTTATGGTAAAATTAAGGTTAGAGTTTGGATAAGGCAAGGCTTAGGTTAGGGTAAGGTTAAGGTTATGGGTTTATTCAGGTTAAGGTTTAGGTTAAGGGTTTGGTATGGGTTAGGGTTAGGTTATAGTTAAGGTTAAGGTTAGGTTAACGTTAAATTTAAGGTTAAGGGTTTGGTAAAGTTTAGGGTTAGGTTATCGTTAAGGTTAAGGTTAAGGCTAAGGTTAGGGTTAAGGTTAGGGTAAAGGTTTAGGTTAAGGGTTATGGTTAGGGATATGGTTAAGGTTAAAGTTAAGGTTAAGGTTAAGGTTAAGGTTAGGGGAAGGTTAAGGTTAAGGTTAAGGGTTTGGTCAAGGTTTGGGTTAGGTTATAGTTAAGGCTAAGGTTAAGGTTAAAGTTATGGTAATATTAAGGTTAATGTTAAGGTTATGATTATGTGAAGGTTAGGTAAAGGTTAAGGTTTATGGGAAGGTTAATGTTAAAGTTAGGTTAAGGTAAGGTTAAGGTTAAGGTCAAGTTTAATGTTAAGGTAAATTTAATGTTAAGGTTAATGTTAATGGTAAATTTAAGGACCTTAACCTAATATTAACCTTAACCTAACCTTAAACTTACCCTTAACCTTAACCCTACCCCTAACCATAACCTCTAATCTTAACCTTAACCTAATCTTAACCTTCCCATAACCATAAAATTAACCTTAACATTAGCTTGACGAAACCCGTAACCTTAACCTTAAGGTTAAGGTTAAAGTTAAGGTTAGGGTTAAGGTTAGGGGAAGGTTAAGGTTAAGGTTAGGGTTAAGGTTAGGGGAAGGTTAAGGTTAAAGTCAAGGTTAAGGGTAAAGTTAAGGTTAATGTCAGGTTAAGGTTAAGGGTAAGGTTAGGGTTAAGGTTATAGTTAAGGTTAAGATAAGGTTAAGGTTAAGGGTAAGGTTAATGTTAAGGTTAAGGTTAAGGTTATGGTTAAGGTTATGGTTAACTTAAGGTTAAGTTTAAGATTTTGTTAAGGTTAGCATTAGGTTATAGTTAAAGTTAAGGTTAAGGTCAAGGTTAAGGGTAAGGTTAAGGTTAGGTTAAGGTTAAGATTAGGTTAAGGGTAAATTTAAGTTTATGGTTAGGGTAGAATTAGGGTTAAGGTCAGGAGAAGGTCGAGGTTAAGGTTAGGTTAAGGGTAAAGTCAAGGTCAATGTTAAGGTTATGCTTATGGGAAGGTTAAGGTTAAGGTTAGGTTATACTTAAGGTTAAGGGTTTGGTCAAGGTTAGGGTTAGGTTAAGGTTAAGGTTAAGATTAGGTTAAGGGTAAAGTCAAGGTTAAGGTTATGGTTATGGGAAAGTTAAGGTTAAGGTTAAGGTTAAGGTTAAGGTTAGGTTAACGTTAAGTTAGGGTTTAGCCAGGTTATGGTTAGTCAGGTTAAGGTTAATATTGAGGTTAGGTTAACAGTAAAGTCAAGGTTAAGGTTAAGGTTAAGGTTACGGTAAAATTAAGGGTAAATTTAAGGCTATGGTTAAAGTTAAGGTTAGGTTAAGGTTAAGGTTAAGGTTAAGGTTAGGTTAAGGTCAAGGTTAATGTTAGGTTAAGGTTAAGGTTAAGGTTAGGATTAGGTTATAGTTAAGGTCAAGGTTAAGTTTAAGTTTAAGGTTAAGGTTAAGGTTAAGATAAGGTTAAGGGTAAGGTCCTTAACGTTAACCTTAACCTTATCCTTACCTTAACCTAACCTTAAACTTAACCGACCTCAACCTTAACCTTAACTATAACCTTACCCTAACCTTACCCTTAACCTTAACCTTAACTATACCCTTAACCTAACCTTAACCTTAATGTTAACCATAACCTTATCTTAACCTTAACCTAACCTTAACCTTGACTTTAACCTTAATTTAACCTTAACCTTAACCTTACCCTTAACCTTAACCTAACCTTAACCTTAACCTTAACGTTTACCCTAACCATACATTAACATTAACCTTAACCTTAAGTTTACCCTTAACCTAACCTTAACCTTAACTTTAACTATAACCTATCCCTAACCTTGACCAAAATTTAACCTTAACCTTAACTTAACCTTATCCTTGACCTTAACCTAACCTTAACCTTCCCATAACCATAACCTTACCCTTAACCTTAACCTTACCCATAACCTTATCCCTTCCCATAAACATAACCTTATCCTTAACCTTAACCTTAACCTTAACTTAACCTTATCCTTCTGCGGGTCGTCAGCGGAATACGTCTCGGTAAAGCTCGTCGGGGATGGGGACAAGCCTCTCCCTTCGATCGTCAATCTCCTTGTTGTTGATTTGGCTCTATGAGGACTATTGCAACATTATTTAAGATATGAAGGCTCTTGGAGACTCAACCATTTAGCCCTTCAGCTATTCAACCCCTTCATCAATGGATGAAGGCTATATTTATAGAGGAGAGGAGGAGGTTGGGATCCCTAAAATAATGGAATGGAGGCCTTATCCCTTGGGAGGTTCCCCATAAGGTGGAAGAAAAAGGCCAAAGGAGGAAGGTTGTGGTTATTCAGTCGAAACCACTCCTCATGACTCATCTACGAATTTGTTGTAATCGAAACTTCACCTCTTTTTTTAAAAAAATTCCATAATCAGATTGGCATGGGTGCTTAACTGGGACAAAGTGCCAAATAGCACGGGCTCAGTGTTAATTTTCCTCATTGGTGCAAGCAAATAACAGGCTACCAGCGCCAAGGAAAAAACAGGTGTTTTTAGGGGTCTACTCAGGAAATGATCAATAGAAGGAATGTTATCCTCATGGAAAGGGATGCAATGATAGTATTTTAAAGGCATGACACTGCTTATTGAACACATAAATGACCCTCCAATGGGCGAGATGGGGATTGTAGGGACGGTGACAAATTACTGTGTAACATATGCCCCCTAAAGCATGAGGCCCGAGAGAGAGAGAGGGGTGAAATGCTTTATGAGAACGTGTCCAAATTAAAACGTAGCCATTGGAAAACCTGTGTAGAGAAGTACAACTGATATCTCAAATACATGATATATGTGGTATGGGTGCAGCCATCCATAACAGAGTATACAAGAATCCATATCCAAGGCATGGACACAGCCATCTAGTAAGGATCAATAAATATACTCAGGTATGGTTGCAGCCATCCAATGAATGAGTCATGTAACCAATCATAATAATCCACAAAATTGCAGCCTAGATTCTTACAGACAAAACCCAGGGTCTTGAACTCCATCTCGACCCAAACAAAGTAAAATTTCAAGCATGTGAATAAGTAAGCTGAAGTCGAACATTCAAGAACATCGTTTGATTACCAACCAATGATGAAAGTTGTTAACAGATGCGAGAGGTACCACCAATAATGACAATGGCCCTCAAGTTACTATAGGTACAATCTACAGCATGTGAATCAGTGGGTTGGCGTTGAACACTCGTAGAATCACTCGATCGAAGGCCAATGATGAAAACCTTACGTCGAACACGAAGAACCTGCCATTAAGGCATGCAGGCTCCAAGGTACTAGAAGGGAGTCTCTAGATCAGCTTCTCAGATAATGAGCTGAAGTCGATAGGAAGTGAACTTGATAGAAGGTGGGCCATAATGTTTCCCACATCATCGACATGAGACAGAGGAACATAATGTCTTTGCGAATCAAGATCAGATGAGAATCAGAGGAAGGTTGAAACTTGCAGAGGTCAACTTCTCTTGAACATATTGGTGGCACGACAGTGGATTTAACAGTATTTGACATCAAAAGACCAGAGGTCATGATGACGAGGCAAAGAGCCAATGAGAGGTGAAAAGGGATCACCCAAACCCACGGAGGCAATCAAATAATGAGGTGAGATGTCCCCAACCTGAGACGAATTCAGACAAGTTCCATGTTCAAGAGCGACATACTGCCGACACAACAACGATTTTGGTTCCATTTTTCCCCACAATTTTTGGCAAGTACCTCTTTATTTTTTCACAAGCTTGAAGAGGATACCATATAATTCTCATATAAGTTTGTCCTTCGGAAAAAAATTACAATTGCATAGTTTTTGAAAAAGAGGATTTTTCATAAATTACATTGCATTATTCACATCATTGAATGTTTTATAATAATTTTGGATAGTGAAAGTAATCTAGTTTGGAAAATTTTCTTTTGCAATGTTGTTGTATGTTGCATCATTGTTTGAGACTCTTCCCTTAACTAGATAGCATTCATCAAATTGAAAAGTTTTCTTTTCTCATATAGCTGCATATAGGAGATTGTCATATGACATGCGGTAGGGCCTTGAAACCGAAACATAATTGAAGATCAACATTAAAATTTATTCAATTTACACTAAGGCAACATTGAAACCTAACAAAGTATTTAGAGGTCTAGGCTAGAGATGTGTTTCGATGTCTTTAAACCTAGTAGTTGTCGTTCGCCTCTTGGTTTTAGACACCACTAATACGAACTTATGCTCCCCATACCATCGTGTATATAAAGGGAGACCCCACTAGGTTTCTATCCTTTATCCATAAGAAGCTGAGTCTGCCGCCTTATAGCCGTGATACACCGGACACAACATTTGGGGATATTTCCTGCACATACATCAAGTCCTTGGTTGATTTCGCTTTCATTTTGAAATCAAGGTGTATATTGCAATTCACGGTTATTTGGTACACCCTTTGCCTATAATTCCTGAGCAGTCAGTTTGATATTTACTGACTCCCTAAATTTGAAAATATCATCAAGCGCTTGTCCTTTCACGCTTGTTTCAAAACTGAAAGAGATAGAGTCACCTTTTGCCTGTTTCTTGACTCTTAAAAGATGAAACGGTAGAGTTTTGTTTCAATGTCATAAAAATTAACTGCCCATGAAATATTCCTGGTTAAAGTTAGTTTCCTTAGGGTGTTTTTCTGAAGATCATTTCTGATGGAAACTTTTCCAGAGTTCACCAACCAAGGAATCCCCTCCGATGGGAATCCTAGTCATTTTCCTCCTTTTGGAAATGTTGGTGCTCCTTATATGGCAACATTGTCCCTTCCTCGGTTAACTGTTGGGTTGCTTGTTTGGTTGTTTTCAACCTCTGTGGTCCCGAATGTCCTGGCTATTGGTCAATCAGTTCCTCTGCCTGAGCAACATCATGTTGATTCCAAGGTGGACCTCTCCCCTTCTTCGCCTATTTCTACGTCCTCCTCTTCTACTTCACCCACTGAAAGTCTGGATTCGAGTAACCAGGTGGCTAAGAAGAAGAAGAAGAAGTCTGATAAAGGAGAGGCTAGCTCTACGATTATTGCGCATAAGAAGTCTCCTCTTGATAAACCTTCCAACCCTCCACGGAAAGTCAAGTTCCCTTGCATGTTGTGCATGGGAGACCATCTTCTTCAAGATTGCCGTAGCATTCCCAAGGTGCTTGAAGTATGGTACAATGGTCGTCCGTCATTTCCTTTGGCTTTCGGGAGTCAGGTTAGGGGCACATCTTCAACTAGTGCTGGTAAGGCTCCTAAGAAGCAGGGTAAGATTACCAATCCCTGCAAGTTGTGTGAAGCGCACCATGCCATTCACCTTTGTCCGCATATGGATGAAGCCAAGAAAGTTTTGGAAAAATTAATTGTCTCTACACCATGCCTCCCGGATGGTTATAAACAGCTTTATTTGAGTCCTCCACCAGCTGATCCTATGATTGGTCAAGAGTAATCCTTGGTCGATCCCACTCCCCTGAAAATTAAAATTCAGGAATCCATCCCCGACCAACCATTGGTCGTGGAATCGATTGAACTGGCCCCGTTTGCGATGCAGCAGGTCTTTTCTGTGGAGAGTGGATCTCACACCCCTCAGGTTCTTCTTGTTTCTTCAGATTCCTCGAACTTAGAGAAATATGCCACTGTCCCTATATCTCAAGAAGTTTCTCCTCCGCCTCCCATGATGGAGGTCCCGGAGGATACTCCTCCCGCCTTCGACATGGAGGTTGTGGAGGATGCTCCTTCTTCTTTCATAACACCAGGGGAAGACCATCTTGGTTCGATGGTAGCTCTTCCGAGTATTTTGGTTGCTTCCTTTGATTGGAATTGATTTACGGGATACCGCCTTCCATCTTATGTGCCTTTTGAGATAACGGTACAGGCCTTTGTTTTGGTTGTACCCAACACCATTATAGATGAAGGCGCATCTGTTAGTGTTCTATCCTCAAATACTTGTCAAGATTTTGGCTCGCCGCTGCTTGCGCCTGCTACACAGAATCTGTTGACGTTCAAAAAAAGAACTAGTCAACCGTTGGGGATCCTTCCAAGGTTACCTGTTACTTTGGGAGGTAAAACCGTCCATATGGACCTGATGGTTGTTCTAGGCCCCTTGGATTTCAATCTTCTCTTGGGGCGCGATTACACCTATGCCATGGGAGCGCTTGTCTCCTCCCTTTTCCATGTGGTCTTTTTTCCACATGAGGGACAGATTGTGACCATTGATCAACTTTCGTTCTTTGGTCCTAATGTGACAGCTGGCCCATCATCATCCCTTCCTAGTTTTTATCCACCCATTGTATCTGCCCCACCACAGGTCAACTATGTGGCCACCTACCCCATGCTTGTACCCAGTGATAGTGCCATTGTGCATCAGGTGCTGGGGGCATTGGGTCCTAACTTCCAGGATGTTTTCCTTCCATCGGGAGTGGAAATCTTGGAAGCGATGACTTCTTGTTCATTATGATGAGGTATGTTGGAGCACCATTCGTTTTCTTGTGTCAAGCTCCTTAAACAATGAAACAAGGTCATCGTAGCAGACTTCATTTTCTTGTGTCAAGCTCCTTAAACCATGAAACAAGGTGTTCTGAGGATAGTTCCTTTAATGTGCCAACCTCGTTAAAAAAATGAAACATGTTCCCGTTCAATTTGAGTCTTTGATGAGATCTCGTAAAATCCCAGTCGAGTCTTTCTCTTGATCTCGTAACTTGAACCTTCACTCCATCTGCCTTTCATATGGATTGAAGCTTGAGGGGATTTACCTCTACAACAATAAGCTTTCCATTTTCCTTCACAAGCTAACCTTCAAGAGCCTTCAATAGCCTAGAGAATGTTGTAAGAGCCTTGATAGTCCTCATAGAGCCAAATCAGTAGCAAGGAGATTATTGTCAATACAATCGAAGAGAGAGGGTTGTCCCATTCTCGACGAGCTTTACTGAAACGTATTCCGCTGTTGACCCGTCGAAGGAAGATCCAGCGTCAGAGCGCATGTTGTATCTTTCTTTGTATTTATTAATGATAAGCAACTTTGGTTATGGTTCCACTCATATTGTTCATACTTTGTGATCATGAGTTGATCTTCTCTAACTGATACATAATTTCATATATTGGGTTTTACGCTTGTGTGTTCATCGTGTTTCTTGTATGTGCAGGTGTTCTATCACGCCAAGAGAGAGAATTGTGATCTACTGGAGCAAGGAAACGAGAGCGCTATCTTCTCCGTGAACAACAGTGTTGGACTTAAGGTAGGCCTTCTTCGCAATTTGGTCTATTGCAATTAGGAACTTGTGCCTTAGCGTGATACGATTGTTGATAGACCCAATCTGGGCTAGTAGGGATCGCGTTTGTCCGTAGAGGGGATTTACCTCTACAAAAAATTGGTGACCCTGCTGGGGAGACGTTGATTTGGAGTATTGTCTTGTCTTTTCGGTCAATTCTTGACTTTGCTTACTTGATTAGCTCTTTTGGCTGGCTCTTTTCATGTGTTTGGCTTTCGTTTAGCTCCATCATCACTAGTTTGTTTCTTTGATTGCCCTTTTTTTATTTCTTCTTAGTAAACTTGACTGGCATTCTTATTAGCCTGACAGTCATGCCAATTGGCGCATGTTGTCGGTTTATTACCCGCACAAATTCTTTTCTGGTTCTAGATTCAGCGTGACAGTCTCGCCAATTCTATAAGGTTCTAGGGTTTGCTTTGTCTTGAGCTTTCTGAGCTTGATCTGTGATTTTGGTTTCATTTTTACGACTGCCTAAGTGTTCTGGAGCCATTTTTGACTGAATGTGGCCTTCATCCTTTGGTTGTTTTCCCTCTTCTATCGATTTTATATTCTAGTCCTAGGGCATCTAGGTGCTATAGTGTGTTGAGCCTCCTGTGGGAGTTTTTGGTTTCTATCTGTTCAGTCAAATTTGTGATTTCTTCTCTGCATTTGTTTCGTGGTTGTCTATCATTTTGTTGCATTGTTTGAGTGATTGGTTTCTTCCTCATTTGAATTCTACCTTGTCTCGTTTTGGGCCTAGATTACATGGTTAATTTGAGTCTTTGGGATTCTCTTGGTTTTAAGGGATTGTTTTGTTAATTTAGGGTCGGATTGTGTGTTTGCATTGAGTGAAACTTGCTTGTTTTTACTCCTTTTCTCTTGCTTCTCAAATTTCTTGTTTCATTAGTTTTCATTTGTTTAGTGAAATTTTCTCTCAAACACTGAAAATAAAAAAAATCTCTTTTGCTTTTGATTAGTTAATGAAAATTGAATCTTTTATGTGTTATAAGCGATTTATAACTCTGAAAGACAAGCTTTTAGTTTTCATTAGCTTGCATTAGAGTCATTAGTGATTGTTTTATATTCATTTTGTTATTGTATGAAAAGCTCTTAACTCTCTCGTAATTAGCTTTCATCGAATGAAATGATACATTGTGACATGTAGTGTGCATTTAGGAGATTTTGAGACATAACACTTGCTAGGGCCTGAAAATTGAAACATAATTGAAGATCAACTCTAAAATTTATTCAATTTACACTAAGGAAACATTGAAAAATTAACGAAACATTTAGAGTTCTAGGTTAGAGACGTGTTCTGGCATCGTTAAACCTAGTAGCTTTCATTCACCTCTTGGCTTTAGACAACAGTAGTACGGACTTGTGCTCCCCGTACCGTCGTGTATATAAAGGGAGACCCCACTAGGTTGCTATGCTTTATCCATAGGAAGCCAAGTCTATCGCCCTATGCCCATGATACACCAGACACAACATTCAGGGAGATTGCCTGCACATACATTAATTCCTTGGTTGATTTCTCTTTCATTTTGAAACCAAGGTGTATATTGCAGTTCACGGTTATTCGGTACACCCTTTGCCTAGAATTCCTGAGCAGTCATTTTGATCTTATCTGACTCCTTAAATTTGAAAATATCACCAAGCACTTGTCCTTTCACGCTTGCTTCAAAACTGAAAGAGATAGAGTCACCTTTCATCCGTTTCTTTACTCTTAATACATGAAACGGTGAAGTTTCTAAGTTTCAATGTGGTAAAATAAATCGCCTGCGATCACATACCCTTTTATATTTTTCTTGTCGGTCGTTTGATTGCATGCCTTGGATTTTTAGCCCATGTGTTTGTTTGATATTTTCCTCTTGTCATTATTGTCACAGTGGCGAAATCCTCAGTTTCGTCTACTAGTATTCCGTATACAGATGATTCATCAGAAGTCTCTTAGTCCTCTACTGAAACTCAACAACCTATCATTTCCGAGTTTCCCGACGGGGGACCGGTTCTATCTGAGCTTCCCTTTGGAGGACCAGTTGAGTTAAATTGGCCCTTATCTGACGCTTGGTCTGGATTCAGAGTAGGGGAATACTTTCCTCCTCTTACATCAGGTTCACCTTTTCTAGCTACTGTTACTCCTCCTAGTCCTCACCATCTGCTACAAGATCTAGCGGTAGGTTCAAATATGGGCTCATCCAGCCATTCTCCTAGCGAGGAAATCCCCACGTCTGGTGAAGATTACCAGTTGTTCCCAGAAGACAACCTCGAGTTATCTGTAATGTCTTTGCCCGGTCCCTCACTTCCAACAGGATATAGATCTTTGAGTCAGATTATGACCGTCGTTGCCTCTATGGGGATATCAGCTCCTTCTACGAGGCCGGTTATTCCTTCATTGGGGATGTCTCCAAGGACACCCATCACGTCATCCCATCAGGTCACCTCTATACCTGTTAGGCCCACTGTCGGTGTGGCCATATCTGCACCTGCTGTTACCACTTAGTCCGCAAGGACTGCGTCCCTTCCCGAAGACGTCTATATAGCATCTACTATTCCGGAGAGGATATCTCCCGAGGAGTATCGATTGTCCCTACAGCAATTGAACCCCGAGGTCGGTCAATCCTCCCAAGATCCCAACCGTCCATATTTTTCGCATTATGCACAGGATGGGACCCCCGTTTACATTTTTCCATATCAATACGATGAGCAGGGAAACCCTTTACATTTACCCACTCTTGAGGCTTATCTCCATGGTCAAGGTTTTTCGTCCAACCAAGTTGGGCAACCTTATAACCCTCAAGGGCAACCCTTCCAGGGCCAACCTTCGGGCCAGACTGGTTATCTTTATGACTCGCAAGGTCAACCTTCAGGCCCATAGGGGTTGTTATATGGTCTGGAAGGACAGTCCTACAACCCTTCAGGTCAACCTATCCAGCCTCACCCTGTGGTCCAACCAGGGAAACCTCAAGGACCCACAGGTCAACCGGGGTACCAACTGGGACCATTGTATAGTCTTGGGGGGAAATTCAAACCTTCTCAACCTATGGTGCAACCTCAGTATCCTATTGGTATGAATGTTGCACAGCCAGGATCATCTTATGGTCCTGTTGTAGGTCAAACCAGTTATCAAGCACAACTTGGCCCCATCCCACCACTAGGCCAACCAACCCATTCGGTACAACCTGGTGTCCCTCATCAGCCAGGTCAACCTGTGCAACCTGTTCACCTGGGTCAACCTCTTCAACCAGGGCAACCCGTTTAGCCAAGTTAACCTGTCCAACCAGGCCAGCCTGCATACCCTGTCAACCCTGCTCAACAACCGATTTATTTGATGCCGCAACCGAATCAACTGGTGCACCCTAATTATCAAGCTCAGCAGGGTCCCACTTATCAGTAGCCCGCTTAACCCCAAGGTGGTTATTATCCTTAAGGTCAATCGAGACCGGTTTACAACCCGCCCCAAGGTTCCCATTATTATCCTCAACAACCAGGCTATACCTATACTCAGCAGCCAAATCCATCTACTGCTCAAACATGGCTGACATATAATCAGGGTCCATACCCCAGTTATCAATCCCCATACACTAGTTACCAGCAACAGTATCAAACTAGCTATACGGCCTATGCCCCTATGGATAGAATCCTTCAGGACAGAACCCATGGGGGCAAGGTTATGCTCAACCAGCATGGAGTATAGGTATATGTCCTTAACGAGGGCTTGATATGACTTTCAATCCATAGTTTTCATTCTTGGCTACCTTGGAATTACCAGACGTTTCTAAATTAACCAATGATCCGATTCTTCACAATCCATATTGGCCCCCGGTTCCGACCAAGGTACCCGGCGACTGTCCTAAGTTTGAAGGTAAAGCTAGAGAGGACCCCCAAGCTCATGTAATAACCTACCATTTGTGGTGTTCGTCTAACTCTTGGGTGGATGATTCAATTCGTCTACGTCTCTTCCAGCGCACTCTTACCGGTGCTGCCGCTAAGTGGTGTATAGAGTTACCTCGTGGAATATTTCAAGACTTCAATACATTAGCTATGGTTTTTCTGACGCACTTTTAGTTATCAGTTCACTATGAAATTGGGACACATCTCCTGACTTCTTTGAAGTAGGATAAAGCCACCCACATATCCGATCACATTCACGAGTGGCGATGTTGTCGTAGATTGATCAAGTTTTATATACTTGATCAACTACTAACTCATTGGTTCACCACCTCCTTCGTTAATAAAATCACTCGAGATATTTCTATGGTGGCATGTGTGACTGAAGAACAAGCCATCGCATGTGCCCAATACCTGGATCTAGTGTACTCTCAGTCTGGCATGCTTTATGAAATTTTTACTGATGCTCCGCGACAGGGAACCTCTAAAGCACCACCTACACCTGCGGTGGATGGTGTTATTGGTTCCGTTTCTCAAAATTATCGGAAATCCTTGAATGGGAAGCAGAAGTCCAATTCTTCCAATAATTTTTCTCTTCTCGCCCCTCCAGATTCTGGTAAAACTACAGAGGTCAACGTTGTTCAGGCCAATCCTACGGAAAAGGCCTCCAAAGGAAAGAAGAAGGGAAAAGGAAAATCCAAACCTGACGCCCCTAAACCAAATTCTTCTAAACCTCGTAATTGTTATTGCTTAAATCTACCTCAGGCTAAAGGAAGGTAGAGTCTAGGGTAACATCAAACCATGCTTAATCTGGTAGCTAGCCCTACCAGATCGGGAGAGGGCTCTCTCCTTATCAATCTCGCAAAAAATGATCAGTGAGGCTTGAGATTACTTGAATAAAGGCTGATTTTAGGCTAGGTATATATGTAAAATATTTTAATTTTATTTTGAAGGTGTTTTTTGGATCAAAAGGAAGGACAGATTTTGGGTCTGGGGAATGATCAATTTTGCAGAGAGCTGAATGGGGAAAGGTAGGAAATTGTTTTGATGTTTCAATTTCGAATGAAATGGATAGCTCAGACTGGTGAGGAGTTGAAGAGGGCAAGAGGCTTTCAGGAATCCTCTTCAGACAGTTGAAAACATATAAAATTAAACAAAACTCAAGGTAGAGCACTGCAAATCTAATGAATTCCACCTTTATTACTTGTTTGTTTAACTTAAGAAGAAATAAGAAGGAAGATGATACACATGAAACATCAGTAAAATTACAATCACAAAGAGAAATACGTCATCAAAAAAAAGAGCCACATGGATCCCAAGGAGTGTTGCAAACCCTGGTCTATTCCTTTGCCAAAATGCAGAGATGAAATGTACAATGAAGCTCAATGCAATCCCAAGTGTCCAACCTTGAAAATGACTACAAAATTACAAGATATAGACAAGCATAACTCATCCCCATGCCTCTAGGGGTCGATCTCACTAGTTTAGGAGCTGTTTCAACAAGATCTAAACTAAGAACTGGAAAATAGGCAGTGGAACAGCTTGCCTTTATAAGATAGGAAACTGATTCATTTCAGTTACAAATCACCTTTTGATGAATGAATAGACTTCCATGAGTAAAAATTTGTCAAAATTACATCAAGAGACAAGAAATTACATCAAATTACATCAATATTTTTAAATTTGGAGATAAGAAATTCAAACTAGCCAAAACTAGGTGAAAAATAGAGTTACTGAGTGAAAAATGAGCCAAAATCCCCAATGTGCCGCGCCTGAAATATCTATGCGTCACGTCAGTTTGGAGCCTATTTTGAAGGCTTTCCTGGTGTCCAAATTGAGCATAGGATAGCTCGTTGGAAATCTCTACCTGTCTACTTTCCAACCCAAGTATAATTTCTTAATTTGGTTGTCATTTTCCCCTCCAAAAATGAGTTTTCCCAACACTACTTCCTGTGTGTCCAACAAGGGGCAGAAAGGTCAATTTTAGGGTGTTTTTGACTCCTCCAGCAACCCAAAACTTGAAAAATATCTGGGTAATGGGTAGGAATGCATAAAATTTCATGAAAAATCAAAAAATACAATTTTTTTCCCAAGAGGAGCTCCCAATCATAAGCGCGCGCCAAGTGGCATGACGCATCAGGCAGAAAACTCTGTGTTTAGGCCAAAAAAAAAAGAATTGACAAAATGTGTCCCAAATTCCTTTAAATTTGGGCTGAGTGCCTAACATCATGTAGTATGCTAGACCAAGGAAGCTTCGGCAAAAATTTGGAGTCTATCATGCCTTTTGCGATGCTTTAATGCCCTCTTTAACTTTGCCTTCAGGATCTTGATTCATGCCTTGCAAACATTATTTCTTGCCCAATAATGATTCTTCATGTTCCTTGATTCGGATTTATGCAGGAACACAACAGAATAAACATATAACCATAAATATAGCGATGCAGTGGAAATAACACTTCATTTCATTAATATCAAAGAACTGAAATTTGCTTACAGACATAATGGAAATAAAACTAGCTAGGGCGCTGGTAGCTATCTATAAGAAGAGATGTGGCGGCTACAGGCCTCTGAACAGAGTTACAATGAGGCTAAAGGGCCTATTTATTATTTACAAACAATGGAGAATCCTAAACATCCAAAAACCTAACCCTAGGAGATGAAGCGCCAAAACTATGGGCCCCGTTTGGGTAAATTGGTGTTTCAACTTCCCAGGGACGTAAATTTCGCATACTATCTCCGTTTGACGCACATGATACATCATTAGAAATCTCTATCTGAGGACTACAACTTTCTCCATGAATATCATTTTGGAACGAAATGATATTTTTTGGAGGCGCGATGCTCAAAAAATGTCATTTAGGGCCTCAAAACGGCTCCGGAAGTTCAGGACCCAAAAAACTGCTAAAAATAGTAAATTATGCCGAAACTGAAAAAATGAAAGAGACAATGGTGGGGGCCCAAGTGGAATAGGCGGGTGGCCACCAATATCCACCTGGATCATTCCTCCCCCCTTAGGAAGAAGTATCTCATTGCATTAATTTCCACAGAGACAGAGGAATGGCCAACCCCCCCCCCCCCCCCCCCCCCCCCCCCCCCCAGAACTACTTTGTGCAGAGTTGCCTTGAAACCTTACATGGATCTTCATATGAAATGATTTTTCATGTCCATGATACAACATAGGCCTGTTCCATGAAGCTAGTTTAACTTCATAGTGGCAAGCAGCCCAAGAATGTCCGAGGTGTCTAGCAGAGGAAGTAAGGATCAAGGCGATCCACATTGGAAGATCGGGTGCACTGGTTGTATGAGGACATTGCTTTCAAGTCACTGCCTCCCATGCCTCCCTTGGTGACGGTATGGCCCGTATTGGAGTGGCGGCTGGCAGGGTCTAGTGAGGCACTCCTTCTGCAAATGTAGCCATACTTTGTCGCCCACCTGGAAGTTGTGTGGCACCCTGTGTCGATCATGGCGCTGCTTGTACTTCACATTGGCTCTGTCCAATATATCATGAACCTGTTGGAGGATGTGTTGAATGCGCTCGATGAAGCTACTTGCTTTGTCAACTTCAGACTGGACATGAGATGAATCAGCCTAAGCAACTGCAAATGGCATGGCTACATCAATGGGACATAGTGGCTGGAATCCCAAGCCCACCTGAAAGGGGCTATGGCCAATTGAACTGTGGAGAGTCCTTTTATAACTATGTTGTACATAGGGGAGGCTCTCGTCCCATGTGCATGGATGCTTTGAATTGTACATGCGCAGAATGTGTACAATCATTTTGTTGACGACCTCTGTTTGGCCATCTGTTTGGGGATGGAAAGATGTGGACTTGGTGAGCTTTGTGCCCAACATTGACCAGAGGCTGGACCAAAATGTGCTGAGGAACTGGCTATCTCGATCTGATATGATAGACTGTGGGATCCCAAAGTGCACCCACACTCGTTCAAAGAAGAGTTTAGCAGTGGCTTCTGCTATGATATTCTTCTTACAGGCCGCCATAATGGCCATCTTCGAGAATCTGTCAACAACCACGAAAACGCAGTCATTTCCATTCTTAGTAGAAGGTAGGCCCGACATGTAATCCATGGAGATGGATTCCCAAGGTTGAGTAGGGGTAGGTAGTGGAGTATATAGGTCTTGCTTCTTGATGGTCGGTTTGGCAATGGCACAAGCAATGCAGGATCTGATGTGCTTCTTGACATCCTTCCGAAGGTTCGGCCAATAAAAATACTTTTGTAGTATTGCTACTATTTTCTCGATCCCGAAATGCCCAGCGACTCAACTGTAGTGTGCTTCCCATATCATCTTGGCACGCACGCTTGAAGGAACACAAAGGTGTTCCAGGTGACATAAAAGTGCATCTTGGAGGTGAAAATTTGGAACTTGCATAGCCCCCAAGAGTGCCTTGTAAGTGTGGCCGAATTCTGGGTCACTCTCATAGAGAATCAGCCAATCAGAAGTATCGTGCCCAGAAGAGTTGAGCACGGTGGTGAGCACCATGATCGGTGGTCGGCTGAGGCAGTCTGCAACATTATTGGTGCTACCCTTCTTGTACTTGATGTTCAAATGAAACTGTTGCAGATATGTGGACCACTTCTGATGACGAACATTCTGCAACTTCCCTTGTGTCTGTATGAATCGCAAGGGCCGGTGGTCTGTGTGGATGATTGTTTCCTTCCCCAAAATGTAATGCTTCCATTGTAGATAGGCTTGCACAATGGAATACATTTCTTTGTCATAGGTGGGATACTTGCGAATTGTATCAGACAATGTCTCACTGTGATATGCCACTGGATTTCCCTGTTGATTAAGAACTGCCCCAATAGCATAGTCAGAGGCATCTGTCTCGATCTCAAATGGTTGTTGCAAGTCTGGTAATGTGAGCACTGGGGTAGAACATAGGCGATTTTTCAATTCTGTGAATGAATTCTATTGAGGTTTCGACCAAAAGATTTTTGCTCTCGCTCCTCCCTTGGTGACTTGACTCAAGGGCCAAGTGATATGAGAGAATCCCAACACGAATCTACGATAGAAATTAGCAAGACCCAGAAAGCTGCGAAGCTCTGTTATAGTGGTTGGGGCTGGCCAATCCCGAATGACTTGGATCTTGGCTGGATCCACATGCACCCCCCTTTCATCAATAATGTATCCTAGATATTGAACCTGGGTCATGCCAAACGTGCACTTCTCCAAATTGGCACACAACTAGTGTTGTCGCAGTGTTTGGAGGACCTGTCGGATGTGGTCAAGGTGCTCTTCCCAAGTCTTACTGAAGATAAAAATGTCATCCAAGTACACCACTAAATATGAGTTGGTGAATGGCTGCAAGATGTCTTCCATCATCCTCATGAATGTTGTGGGAGCATTCGTCAACCCGAAAGGCATGACTAGCCATTCAAAAAGGCCTTCCTTGGCTTTGAAGGTAGTCTTCCACACATCAGAGGGTTCAATAGGTACCTGGTGATACCGAGACTTTAGGTCAATCTTGCTGAAATATTTTGCACCTTTGAGTTGGTCCAGAAGGTCATTAATCCGTGGGATTGGGTACCTATTCTGGACAGTGATCTTGTTCAGCGCCCGATAGTCAATACAGAGTCTCCACATCCCATCCTTCTTCTATACCAACACGATTGGGCTCCCATAGGGCAATGAACTTGGTTTGATGTGACCTTTTTGCAACAACTCCTGAATTTTCCTCTTGATTTCATCATTCTCCATAACATAGCGTCGATAGATCGGTCCATTGGGTAGCGATGCACCTGGGGTCAAATCAATCGGGTGCTTGACCTGAAAGTGTAGAGGAACCCCTGTGGGTGAGGTGAAGATGTCCCCATACTCCTCCACAACCTTATCCATTTGTTGTTGTCGTGCAGAGGAGCCCTGTCTGGAGGTTGTGGTGACAGTCTTCTTCTTGCCCCGAGGGCGGATCATCAGGAAAACGAATTTCCTAGTTTGGGAAATGAGCTTACTGCATTGTTTTGCAGTAACCAAAGAGATAGCCACAGGAGGTGGTACCTTTGATATCCTGTAAAACTTATTTCCCAAAGTAACAATGACAGCACGAGGTTAAGACTCATACACAGCATGGTGCCTCCACAAGTATGGTTGTCCTAATAATACATCAGAAACATCAATAGGAGCAACATCACATAAAACCTCATCCGTGAAGGGCTTGATGCTATAGGGAAGGCGGCACTGCTGGCTGACGCGGAGATCTCGTCCTTGGTGAAGCCACCCGATGGTGTATGGATGTGGGTGAGCTGTGGTCGGCAAGCCCAACCGCTTCACGGCGTCTGCCGAAATGAGGTTCTTTTGGCTCCCATTGTCGACAATGAACTGTACAGGGGAGCCCTTTACCCACATCTGGGAGTGGAAGAGACGTTCCTCCTCCTCTGGATCTTCCGGTTCCTCCTTCGGGACCTTTGTAGTGGCAACAGTGGCGTTGGGCTCCGCATCAATAATCTGTTTCCCTTTTTCATTCCCCTTTTCAGGTTCTGATTCGGAGTCGGAGCATGCATCTGACTCAAAAGCCCTCATCTCGGCCACTAGCGACTGCTTGGCCCGACACTCACTTGTGTTGTGAGTGGAGCTCTTATGGAACTCACACCACTTTCCCGTGTCCTTCTTTGGCTTTACGGTGTTGTTCTTTTCTTGTGGCTTTGACGGGTTGTCTTTAGCCGGCATGCCTTGGCTCTGTCCTTTGTTCTGCGGTTTGGGAGCACCTTTTCCTTGCTTTTGATTCGCAGATCCAAAGTCTCGCTTCTTCTGTTTGAATTTCTGCTCAATCTTGGCAGCATACCGGTATGCCGTACCAAGCGAGGAGATGTCGAGGAACTCCATTTCTTCCTGAATGTATCTGTGCAAACAGCTGTGATACTTTAGCACCAAATGTTTCTCTGAATCTTTGATACCCAACATTGTGCGCAGGGTATGGAACAGATTCGTCAGCTCATGCACATCTTGATCCCTTTGTTGTCGCAGCGTGGTCCATTGTATGTACTTGTCCTCATAGCTCCCCATGGGATAGTACTGTTCCTTGACAGCGTCTCGGAAAGAATTCCAAGTTGGTACGGCCAAGAACAGAGAGGGTTCTGTCTGGTCCTTGTTCTCATAGTAGGTTTCCCACCAGTCCTTAACATGGGGGGTAGCTTTGAGGAGTGCAAAAATAATCTTCTCCCGATCTGAAAAGTCATGAACAGAGAAATATCCTTCTAATAGATTCCACTATCTATCTATGGCATCTGCGTCTATTTGACCCTCAAATATGGGAATTTCAAAATTTACTTGTACCTTAAAAGGAGTCGCACCTCCAGAGTGGCTGTTGGATGCAGATGCGCCGCCGGTGGGCAGTCGTTGAAGGATCTGAACAAAGTTATCCATCATCGCATTCCTTTGTTTTTCAAGGGCCTCCTCGAGAAATATTTTGATAGGATCTCCTGCTCCCTCATCTTTCTTTTCATCCGTCGTGGGCGTCCTTCAAGGTTTACGAGGCTGATCTTGCAAAGGTTCCACCAGATCAAGCCCTAGCTCCTTATACCCCGACCTCATTGGGGACATGCAAAGCAGGATCGAGAAAAAGCAGACCGCTCTGATACCACTGATCCGGATTTATGCAGGAACGCAAAAGAATAAACATATAACCATAAATACAGAGATGCAGTGGAAATAACACTTCATTTCATTAATATCAAAGAACTGAAATTTGCTTACAGATAGAATGGAAATAAAACTAGCTAGGGCGCTGGTAGCTATCTCTGAGAAGAGATGTGGGGGCTACAGGCCTCTAAACTGAGTTGCAATGAGGCTCGAGGGCCTATTTATTATTGAGAAACAATGGAAAATCCTAAACATCCAAAAACCTAACCCTAGGAGATGAAGCGCCAAAACTATGGGCCTCGTTTGGGTAAATTGGTGTTTCAACTTCCCAGGGACATAACTTTGGCATACTATCTCCGTTTGACACACATGATACATCATTAGAAATCTCTTTCCGAGCACTAAAAATTTCACCACGAATATCATTCCAAAATGAAATGATATTTTCTAGAGGCGTGATGCCCAAAAAACGTCATTTAGGGCCTCAAAACGGCTTTGAAAGTTCAGGACCCGAAAAACTGCTAAAAATAGTAAATTATGCCGAAACTGAAAAACTGAAAGAGACAATGGTGGGGGCCCAAGTGGAATAGGTGGGTGGCCACCAATATCCACCTGTATCATGCCTCAACATGTTATTTTCCTTATTACCCTTCTCCAACAGCTTCTCCAAATGAATATTGACCCTTTCGAGCCAAGTCTCTCGATTAGCCTCAATCTCTCGCTCAATGGATGTCATCTCGGTTTGGCTTCTTTGGGTAGCTTGCCGGTTCTCACGGATATTTTTCAACTCCATGATAGTTTTCTGATCTTCCAACTGTTTGTTTCACTTCTCAAGGTAGTTGATAATCCATTGGGCTCTTTGCAATTTGACGGTCAAGGTGTTTATTTCCGCCTTCTTCTCCTGAACAACTTCTCTCAGCTTTGAGCTAGGAGAGCTCAAATACTCATCAATGTGTATGAAATATATATCCTGGCCTCCTGAAGGCCCCTCATCCTACATGGGCCTCTTACCCCTATCCTATACCTGTACCTGTGTTGCTGATGATGGAAGCGAGACCCCTTCCACCCCGGGTGGAGATAATACTCGCTTGGGTGCTGCAAATAACCCTCTAGTGACTCTTTGATAAGTGACATACACCAACACACTAGTAGTCTCTATCTCCTGACCCTCATGCTGATATGAAGGTTCACCTGCCTCATGAACAACCTCCGAAGGAACCTGAGGAGCTGTGAAGAAATCATTAGAAATGAAATCCTCCCATGAAATACCCTGCAAGCCAAGTTGATGCATAACCACAATATTGATGAGTGAAAAGTGATAGATACTGCTATACTGCTACTCAAGAGTTTTCCTTTGCACGAGAGTGGTAATCTTCTCAATATTCTGGCACATGAAATAAGGGAGGTTCATTATCCTCACCTTGGTGAAATGCATGAGCAACCTGATATGATAGGCATAAAGACGTGAAAACTGATCTTCAAAACTAAAATATTTGAAGATAAGTTTCATCAGAAGAGCATAGGAATCCTTTAGGAATCGGAAAGGAAACACTCTGCTGAGTTATTTCACAAATCTAGGCCTGATATATGGCTCATAGTGTACCCTATCAACCTGCTATATTTTGCTCCATTGTTCTCCAAAATTTGGTATTCCGGTTGCTTGAGAGATAGTTTCAGGTGTTAAAATGAATGTTACACTGGCAAGGGTGACTTGACCATCATGTAAATGCAACACAAACAAACGGGCCAGCTCCTGATGATGATGGACCTTAGCAACCATTTCACAAAATTGATAACAAGACTACTGTTGAAAACATGCCATGTCAAGTGGAAAAGCTTGCAATTCAGCCAATGAAGTGAGCTCCTCCCTCACATGTCTGCCACTCTTATGAGGCCTTCGAGGTGCATGTAATTCAGTGGTGGAATCATTGTCTCGGTCATAAGATGTATCTGTATCTGTGTCCATGATGTCCAAGGTCTATGTTGTTTTGGATAAAAATGAAAATATTGGTGTCCTTGGTTTTGTTGCCAAATATGTAATAACAAGTGAGGGACTATGGAGGGATAGGGTGATGGAAATGATGGGCTATCATCAAGTGAAAACTATCAATTAAAATCTGTGAATTGAAAATTTTAGGGACAACTACTTAATTTCTTGGAATAGCCTTGGGGTTAGGGGAAATTTACAATTGGGATGGGGATAATGGGAATGGGATAGGAATGAGTGACTTAGGGATACAAGAGAAAAGGGGAATGGGCTGCTATGATAAAATAAATAGTGATGAGGGGAAAAAACAAGGTGGAGAATGGAAGTATTTGGCACAAAACCAATTTCAAAACCCTAAGGGAGCATTCTTCCAATAAGAGAATAGGGTTTTATTTTTTGTATTAAAACTCTCATAAACATGACAAAACACCATTTCATTGGCAATGGAGAGATGGCATGACTTACATGAACAAAGATGGACCGAGCACATTTGGATATTTTTGAAGAAATGGAAATAAACTTGTGTCTGGCCCTATGCATCGTGTGCCAAACTCAGTGCGTTGCGCTGCTTCTATGCATCGCGCAGGAAAAAATTTGCAGATGGGGAGCCGACCTAATGTGTCGCGCTCGCCCGATGCGTCGTGACAGTCACCCAACGCGTCGCGCAAGGAAACTTCACACAGTCTGCCCTCCAAATTCTTTCTTCGCTCCTCACAATTTCTCTTTGGCTTTCTCCTATTCTCTTAGCATTAAAATGGATTCTTGAAACATAAAAATGATATTTATACCAAGGATTTTGATTTTCCATTTGAAAAACCCACTTTTCAATGTTTGAAATTTGACATTTCACTTTAAAAACTCTGTTTTGCTTCATTTTTACTTTTGGACTGAATGATGATCTTTCTGTCTGTCTTGCAGGGAATGGATGGCATGGAGCTTTGGGAAAGGTGACCAGGGTTGCTAGTGGAGTGTTATTACAACTAAAAAAAAATTGAAAATCACATTTCATTTATTACATAAAGATGAAATAGATTATTTTTCTTCAAAACAGAGTTTTGAAGAAAAATCATTATTAAGCATATGATGATGAAACTTTTAGCACTAAAACCTTATTTCAGACTTCCTCATGTGCCTGCTAACCATTATTATGCATTCTAAAGACCTGATTAATGAAACCCTAGATCTAATGAGACTAAAAACCCTAAAATGACTCTTTACCAACTATGAGACCAAAAATGACTGTAAATGATTTTAATGAACAGAAATAGGCCAGCAGGTAAAGGACATGAGAGACAAGAGCGACAAGACACTACCATCATATGATCCATGCTCCTAATGGAATGCAGCTAACTGGACTGAGTGAGACACCTAAAATGAAATGCAACAAGAGAATTTTGATCTCTGACGAAGGGATGAAGATACTGACACTAACAGTACTGATGACGGTTCCCAACGTAAACCGAAGTACCCTTGTCTTATTTGTGAAGGAGACCATTATACCAAATATTTTCTGTGATGATCTGAAATTAGTCAACTTCTCAAAGGCTCGAAAGGGACTCTGATAGTTCTCAAAGAACCGTTTCTATCTCAGCAGACCCAGATGGTTGAGTAGCCTTCACCATCTGCACCATTTGGGTCCCAGGTATTTATGATGAATGGTGTTGCACCTGTCTCAATTGCTACATGTTATAAGGATTATGCAATATCATGCCAGGTAGCTAGGAAGGAAGTCGTGGATGGGCCGCCTCCCCCACCTATCTCTGGTCCTTCGGAAATTGAGAAGCCCAGCGCTGAGCTTGTTGTGAGGGCACCTTCTAAAGGTGTTTTGCGAAGATCTTCCTATAACCAAAATGCCTGTGCCGCTCAGCACTAGAGTATTTTTGAGGATTTGGCATAGGTGCCTTATTCCATGTCTGCATTGGAAGTCCTTCAAAGTTCCCATCGCAACAAAAACCTCTATTGTCTACGATTGGTGGAATCGATCCCGCTGATTCTAATATTCTCACCTTCGATCTAGAAAATTTTACCCCCTGACTTCCACATCAAATTTCTCTTGTTATACAAGTCGGGATCAATGGTCTCAACATCCATAAGGCCATTGTGGATGAAGGTGCTTCCACTTGTGTCATGTCATCCGCCTGCTGGAAGGCCATTGGCTCTCTAGCTCTTTCATCATCTCCCAATTCCTTAGAGGCATTCGATGATCGGGAATAAAAACCCCGGGGTGTTCTCGAGAGATTTCCGATTATGTTACAAGGGAAGATAGTCAACATAGAAGTATAATTGGTTGACACCAAGCTTAGCTACAATATTCTTCTCAGCTGCAGTTGGACTCACGCCATGTTATGCGTGCCGTCCACCCTCTTCCGGCTTCTCAAGTTCCCTCATGAGGGAAAAATCTTTACTGTGGATCAGTTGTCTTTCTTCACCTCATCCTCTGAGAACAACATTCCTTACATGGATTAGATCCCCAATCCCCCTGACAGTGTAGGACCCAGTCTATTCAAAGACCTTGTCCTCATGGGTATTTTTCCCACGCCACCACCACACACCGTTCAAGTTAATATGATCTCTAGGTCTGATGACCCATGGATCATCCCTTCGCCTGAGCAGGTAATTGATTTTGGAGAATCGATGCCCTTAACTCTAGTAGAGATTAATTACTATGAAATTCTCACTACATCTGATCCTCCTCCTCCTCAACATGCTCCTTCAAGCATGGCTTTAGATATCTATTCCCAATCCCATTAGCTCGGCGAGGCCGACTCGTCTGATCCTCCAAAAGAGATATTCCCTTCTGACAAAGCCATTGTCGAAACAATGTCTCTTGAGGAGCTTCCTCGGAGTGATGGGAATCATCGTTCCTCCTTCATGCCCATCCCGGGGGCAATGTTAGATTGTCTAGAGCGTTTTGCATCTCAGGTTCCTACTCCACCTCTCCAGACACCCATATTGACTCATGAGGTCCTTTCGAAGGGAAACCTGAGAAACATTACTCAAACCATTCCGATCGACATCTCCGTCAAACCAGGGATAGTGGAGAACATACATGTGGGAATGACTTGTTCTCATGATCAGATACAAGTTTATACCGATATTTTCTGTGAATTCAGAGACGTGTTCGCTTGGTCCTATGAGGAAATGCCTAGGATTGATCCCAACATAGTATTGCACGAGATTCCTACCTATCCCAGTGTGAAACCCGTGCACCAGCGCCTACACCCAATGCATCCTCACAAAGCCACTGCCATTAAAGAAGAAGTTGAAAAACTTCTGAACGTGGGCTTCATTTACCCGATTCCCCTCACAGAATGGGTCTCAAATATTATCCCTATATATAAGAAGCAAGGTACTCTAAGAGTCTGCATTGATTATCGTGATATTAATCGGGCCTATCCTAAGGAAAATTACCCCACTCCCTTCATAGATCAAATCATTGACGAATGTGCTGGGAGTGAGATTTATTCCCTAATGGATGGCTTTTCCGGGTACAATCAGATAAATATTTTACCTGCCGATCAACACAAGACTGCATTCATCTGTCCATGGGGTACCTTTGCTTATAAAAATCTCTTGTTCAGCTTAAAGAACGCTGGAGCTACTTTCCAGCATGATATGTCTTACGCATTCCATGACATACACCATATCGTTCAGCCTTATCTAGATGATCTGCCAGCTCATTTAGCTCAGCGAGAGGACTATCCCGAACACCTTCGCCAATTTTTCCTTCATTGTAGATGCTATAATATCTGGCTTAACCCTCATAAATGCGTCTTTTGCATGGATTCTAGCCATCTTTTGGAGTTCATAGTCTCCAAGGATGGAATTCACCTTGACCCCCTAAATTTCAAGGCTATTTTCAATCTCCCATCACCCTCTTCGTTACACCAATTGCAGAGTCTGCAGGGAAAAGCTAATTTCCTACGACACTTCATCCCGAACTACACGGAAGTGGCCAAAGGATTCACGTGTATTTTAAAGCAAAAATTTCCCTTTCATTGGGATGATATTTCTCAGCAATCCTTTGAGAAGCTCAAGACGTTACTCGTTAATGCTCTGTTGCTTCGCCCTCCAAACTATCACCGTGACTTCACTCTATACTTGGCCGCTGCGTTTAGCACCATAGCTATGGTTCTAGTGTAGGATGATGATGATGGAAATGAACACATTTTTTATTATCTATCATGGAATATTCTTGACACAGAAACGCGTTACGCTCACGTCGAGAAATTGGCATTAGCTGTAGTTCAAGCTGTGCAGCGGTTCTACCAGTACATCCTGTTGCGTACAGTAACCGTGGTTTCGGATTGCAACCCCATGAAGTAAATTCTATCTTGACAATTGCTGGGGGGAAAGTACTCCAAATGGATTGTTATCCTTTAGGAGTTCGATTTAGAGTTTACTACTACTAAGTCGACCAAATCACTAGTTTTTGCGGATCTCATTTTCTCCCTCCCGACAGACTCCACTCCATCTCACTCCGAGGATCATATCCCGGATGAAAAAATCTTCCTTATCAGCACTCGCAATCCATGGTATGGCGAAATTATTATGTATCTTCAAACGTCAACTTTCCAGTCTGAGTTGACCAAATATGTCCGACGTCGGATTCGGCATCAATCTCAACCCTACCGGATTGTAGGAGATACCTTATACCGGGTGGGAGTAGATTCGGTGCTCCGCCAGTGCTTGACTCTAGAATAGGCTGAAAGAGTCTTGAATGACTATCACAATGGTGCTTGTGATGGTCACATGTCTGGATATGCCACCGCCAAGAAGATTCTTCATGTGGGCTACTTTTGGCCGTCGATATTCAAAGATTGTATTGTTGTAGTCCGCAAATGTCACTCGTGCCAGGTTTTTCAGTGCAAGATGTGTGCGCCACCCCTCCCTCTGCACCCTGTCATTACCATAGGCCATTTTTCGAAATGGGGCATATATTTCATGACGTGTAACCCTCATTCGGCCGGGGGGCATGCATATATAATCGTCGTTGTAGACTACTTTACTAAGTGGGCCGAAGCAATGCCTACACTAGCCGCCGACGGTAAGACAACTACTCAGTTTATTTTCAACCACATTATTGCACGTTTCGGGGTCCCTCAGGCCATTGTTACCGATCATGGAACTCATTTTCAAGATTACATGATGGCCGAGCTGACATCAAGATTGGGCTTGCGACATGATAGCTCAACACCATATTACCCCCAAGAAAATGGCCAGGTTGAGGTTGTCAACAAACCTTTGGTCACAATGCTTCAATGGAAAATTGGTATTCATAAGTCCAATTGGAATCTCCAATTTTTCTTAGCTCTATGGGCCTACCAGACGTCAGCAAAGAGTGCAACCGGATTCACACCATTCCAATTGGTGTATGGTCTGGAAGCAACTCTTCCGGTTGAATGCGAAATTCCTTCCCTAAAGTTGGCTGTGGAAATTTTTCCCCACACTTCTCCTGAAAAAGAGCGTCTCTTGTATTTGGAACGGCTGGATGAAACCCGCTGCTTGGCTGCCTTAGTCATTGAAGCACAGAAAAATCAGGTCAAAGCTCACTTTGATCCATCAGTTTCTCTGCGTTCCTTTGTTGAAGGGGACCTCGTCCTCCTATACAACCAAGTGCATGACAAACTTGGAGCCAGCAAGTTCCAACCCATGTGGCATGGGCCCTATATAGTAAAATGAGTATTGAAAAATGGGGCTTATGAGCTTATTGATTACGAAGGAGTTCCGTTGACGCAGCCTAGGAATGGGTTGTACCTTAAAAAATACTACGCATGAGTTATTTTTTGTGTGGTGTGTGTACATAGGTGTGTATATTCATTTGTGTGCATGTGTGGTGTGGTGTGTGATGTAAGCATCTTTCTGCTAATCAGGTCTTCCTGATTTTGCAGATGTCCATTACTCCGTTTGTTGGTTTCGCAGATGGTGCTTCCCGCAGTACCAGGAATCTGTCCTCGGCAACCTGGGTAATCTATGATCCTGCTAGTGAGTTGGTCAACCTGCAAGGTGTGTGTCTGGGGCCTGCTACAAATAATATCGCGGAATATAGTGTCGTATTGGAATTATTAACCGAGGCTGTGGACCTCGGTATTCATGAATTACTTTTATATCTGGACTCACAACTTGTAGTATTACAGCTTAATGGTCATTATTCAGTTAGAAACCCATCCATTTTACATCTGTATCTACGTATTCATTTACTGGAAAGAATTTTTGATTATATCACATATCAACACATACCCAAACATATGAATACATTAACAGATGCAGTAGCTAATATGGTTCTAGATAGACATTTGCACAACTTGTAAAAACATCATCACATGTAAAAAGATCCATCCAGAAATAGGTATTTATATATATATATGTGTCAAAAATTTTGCATAGTGTGCATCACATAAAATAAAAAATATACATGTTCATTCTAATAAAGTCGGAGACAACATGTCTCTCAAAAATATATGCATGAAAAATCCCTAGATGTCTAATTAGCATGGTGCTTGTGGTAACATGTCACCGCGCGCACCAAGCATATCAGTAGTCGATGGAGGCAACTAGGCACCCCCACAGTGTGTCTCTGATATGCCATCGGGACATATGCTAGCCGAGCATAGTATGGAATCCCCGGGGCAATGCCCTTAAACTTTGTATCAGCTCTCCTCCTTTGGCACCCTCTGCCTGAGGGTCGTATGCGAGAGGAGTTCTCCGTGCAATAGGTGACATGCCGACAGGTCTCTCTGGGCCAACATCTGCATACACATAGAACTATTGTTAGAATAGGCATGTATCACCAAAAAAAAAAATACATAAAAAATAAAAAATAAGATTCATACCCATCTCCTCGTCCCAGTCCTCCCCCTCCTGGAGTGGAATATCTAGGTCTCCAGTGAAATTGGTCCCAGCATAGGGCCAATCCTCAACTACGATCAGTTGATGTCGTAACCATGCAAAGAACTCAGGCCTCCAAGACATCTCATGGCCCCCTCCTAACTTGGGCATAAGTGTTGCCCAGTGAGCCATCCTTGGCTCTCTTGGTAACAGCTCGGCGAAAATTTCCCCTTGGCCCTGAAAGATGGGTAGTTGTTCCAGAATGAACGATACCAGAATAGAGCCATATCCAAACTATTTTAGTTTGGTTTTATTGAATTTTGTTAGCTGCCTTTTGATGTTGGTTGTCACTGCGGTGGCCCAATCAAATAATGTGGGGTTCATACACTCAGAGGCTAGTAGGAGCTGTGCCTTGGTTGCCTCATGCGGTGCCTGCGATCCCGCAACCCACGTAATGGTGTGAAGCACTACTTTGAGTGCTAGGTCGCAGATGGTGTGGATGTCCACTTTCGCACTTCTCGATCCTGTCTGTGCCTCTAGGCACACTCTCGCCATTACCTATTCCATATTCTCTCAAGAAGTTCTAGTGCCTGTCATAATAGGCACTGGGCCTCTGCGCAACAGCCCAGTTATGAAATACACATTGGAGACCTCAAGTTCTAGCACTTGGTCCCGAAGTTTAAACACTTCCTTGTTTTCATCCCATATGTTAACCAAGTACTGTAATAGCTCAAGTTGAGCTTGTAAGCATGGCATGAGGAAAAATTTCTTGAGACCACAATCCTAGAGTGCATTCATTCAAGCTTTGTTTTGCATGGCCATTTCGTCCTCTTCTCCATGTTCCCTCTCCTTCCATTCAATCACCATTGTGCTTGGATATCTGCACCAACATGGTCAAAAATTCCTTATTAGATCTCTGTTACACTTAAAAAATCAATTGAGTGGCTCTCATTTTGGAAAATTAAAGTGGAAAATCGTGTTGTGCCATTGGCGCGACCCCTTTGTAAGAAAGAGCCAATTGAAGTGGGTTCATGCTCGATACCCGCGCCAATTGGCCAAGCCCTAAATTTCAAAAAGTTCCCCCCAGAGATCGAATATACAATGGAAAACTACAAAAAATGGATCAAAACAGAGCTTAAGGGAGCGCCTCTTACCTAAAACAGACAAGAACCTGGATGATGTACTGGATTGATTGCTATCACCACCGCAAGTTCACACACCAAATCTCACTGTTGCTCTCCAAACGAGGTAAAAAGTAAAAGTAAATATGTTTTTACCATTTGTGGCATATGTATAAATTTTGAAGTCAAAATTAGGTTTTAAAAGTCAATTTTCTCAATATTTTAATATATTTTGTCGAAAAATGGATTTTACACTCGCTTTTATGTGCAGAAACAGGTTTTTTCGCAGCTTTGACGGTGATACGAGTTGTATTTCATACTTTTTCGGACTCTGTAAAAACACGAAAAAGTCATTTTGGAGTCATATTTCAGCTCTTTTCTGACTCTCTAAACATGAAAATATTGTCGAGTCACTTGTCATTTTGATCTCGTTAACCTTAACCTTAACCCAACCTTAACCTTAACCTTCCCATAACCATAACCTTAACCTTAACATTAACCTAATCTTTACATAACCTTAAAATTAACCTTAACCATAACCCTAACCTTAACCTTAACCCTAACCATGACCATAACCTTAACCTTAACCATAACCTTAACCTTAACCTTAACCTTAAGCTAACCTAACCTTAACCTTAACCTTAAACTTAACCTTGACCAAACGCTTAACCTTAACTATAACATAACCCTAACCTTAACCAAACCCTTAACATTAACCTTATCTTACCCTTAAACTTAAATTATCATTAACATTAACCTTAACCTCAACCTTTACCTAATCATAACATTAACCTTAATTTAGCCTAACTTAACATTAACCTTAAGGTTAGGTTAATGGTAAAGTCAAGGTTAAGACTGAGGATAAGGTTAAGGGTAAATTTAAGGTTAGGTTAAGGGTAAAGTTAAGGTTAAGGTTAGGGCTAAGGTTAGTGTAAGGTTAAGGTTAAGGTTAATGTTAAGGATTTGGTCAAGGTTAGGATTAGGTTATAGTTAAGGTCAAGGTTAAGGTTAGGTTAAGGCTAAGGTTAAGGGTTTGGTCAAGGTTAAGGTTAAGGGTAAGGTTAGGGTAAAGGTTAAGGTTAAGGCTATGGTTAAGGTTAAGGTTAAGGTTAAGGTTAGGTTAAGTTTAAGGTTAGGTAAGGGTAAGGTTAAGGTTAAGGTTATTGTGGTTCCTGTGATTTGGAAAATTTGGCAATACCAAATGACAAGACAACATCAAACCACTTTGGGCTCTCAGGATCTAGCCCTCCTGGATCCAGAGAGGGATCTCTCTATAAAAGCAAAGAATAATATATCTTTGAAGTTCAAATTAAGGTATTAGGCTAGATATAGGGCACAAGGGTTTTTGATTTCTTTTTTTGGTTGGGAAACATGAACGAAGGGTTCAGTGTAAGGTAAAGGAATGAGTAGTGAAGGATTTTTGGCAATGGGGAGATAATTAAAAGAGAACACAATACCATTGGGCAATGGGGTCATAAAAGGGTTTACTTGCAATTCAAATATCCAAGGCTTTCAAAGGGCTAGTCATCTAAAACAAAGGATCTCTTAAGATGATAGTATGGGATGAAGCAATAAAAAAATGAATGGGAATGAAAAGGAAAACCTTCCAAGGTGACCACTTCGGAGTAATTCAAGGGACATGGCATACCTTATACCTCTATGATCAAAACTCCTGATGAGGGTAACTCCGAAGACAACAATCCAGCAGTCCTCTTGACTACTTTCAAACAGTATAAAACACTTAAGTTCAAACACAGAGTGAAGTCTAAGATCAAAGAAAGACTTTTAACCTTATTTGATTTTGGAATTCAACTCAAAGGGATCTTAGAAAGGCTAACTATTGGAAAAGGAACCTAGGGGGCAAAGCTAACTCTAAATCTCCATGTTTCCTATTTCTTTCATTTGAAACCAAACAAGAACATCCAAGAAAGAAATTCTAAATTCATACGTCAGTAAGCATGGACAAACCAACTTCTATACTAGTTAAATTATGTTGAATTTGTTCTAAGATACATGAATAGTAGAAAAAATTAAAGATAAGAAAATGCAGGAAGCATTAGGGTACTTGCAACAGTATATCCTAAGCTAAAATTACTGTTCGTTATCAGAGAAAATGAAACATGATGTATAACAGATGGAAAAAAATAAAAAATAAGGAACACATCACCATTGATTTAGCTTAGGATCCAATGAACATGCTTGTCATATTATAAGAGCAAAAAAATTCACATAGATTCTTGTCCAATAGCTTGATATCATCCAGAAATCATCTCCCAGCCTATTTACAACTACTACTCACAGAAATCTAACTCAGTAAAATAGTTTACAATCAGTGATTTTCCATAAACAACCAACATTTTCAATGTGATTTACAGGGGTCCTTATAGGAGAATGAGTGATAGTAGTGGTAGATAGGATTTAAATGATTCATTAAATTAGAGGGAGAAATGTCTTTCGAATCCCATTTTGTTTTAATATATTTTCACTAAATTTCAGGACCCTTTAGATGAATTTGGGCTCTTTGTCAGGTTGAAAATAACCCCGAGAGTATGTTCTTGGAGGTACTTTCATGGCTATAGTACTCTGTTTATACTCTGAGACAAGAAATGTGAAGATTTGTCGTTCAGGTCTTCCATGAATTATAACTAATGCACTGACAGTTTTAAGGACTTCTGTCAGAGTAATAATTGTTTTGGTGCTCGATGAAGAGTGGAGTAGGCCGTGTGAATTGGTCCTTTTTAGGGAAAAGGACGTTTTGCTGATATTAAATCACTGATATGGATTGATGTGTGCTTTAAGCTTCATTAAGCCTCCTTGATCATCTTCGGGTCTTCATATGTATCCTTTATCTTTCTAAACATTGGATATAAGCATTAATTCTTCAAAATTATGCATTAATCCTTTAATCTCTTTCTGATGCAATTTAAAATTTTGCTGATATTTTCGTGTGCATATACAGGTTAGAGTGGCACTAGAGGGTTTATGTTAGGGTTAATAACCCGATCTTCAATAAAAAATGTTTGAAACCTTCTCATGGATTTCTTCCTCTGTGATCTTTGGCTTTGTGATGGTCCTTCTACGTTATGTGTCACCTGTCTGTGATTGTGAAGACTGTATGGATTCATTATGACTTTGAAACTTGTAAAAAATGAAAAACACATTATAAAATCCAGCGGGAGTGGGGATGACTACTTCAGAGGCTCGTGAGGGTGGAAGAGCAGTGAGGAAAAAATTGGATGCAGTGGAAAATGGGAAGAAAACCCTAGCAAAGAAGCTACCAGGTCTGATGGGGGTTTAGGTGTGATGAGGATTGTGGACCATTGGATCCGGATGATCTACGGTGGAGATTGTTCGATGAAGTCATTTGGGAGAATAGATGAATGGAAAACGAATGGGGTTGTGATATAACACAAGCCATTTGATCTCAAAGATCGACAGTTCAGATTAAAAGTGAAAATGACCTTGAGGAGGTGTTGAAGCCTCGAAAATCACTGCTTCAAACATTGGGGGATAACTACCCGGTTAGGACCTTAGGGAAACTCCTTTTCCATTTGGTATGGTGGCTCTAACTGGATTGATAGGACTAGTTTCCTAATAATTTAAATGGGTTGGTGATGGATTGATTGGGTGATTGGAAGATGGGACTAAATGACTGAAATAAATTATCTATTCTAATCTATAACTGATAAATAATTGTAAAACTAACCTGGGCATCAAATGTGAATACAACTTTAAATTGTTTCAACTAACCAATAATCATGAAAATGTATTATAGCTTAATTGAAATATGCAGTAACAAATAAAGATAACTCTGTTTAAGAAATTAAACAAAGTTATAATAACATATTGCATTCATCATTTAATATATCATTTGCATATACTGAAAAAGATACATAATTCAACATACTCATAAATGATATGTATAAAGAAATATTGTAAAACGAGTACACATAAACGATATCAATTTAAAACAGAATATCTCACAACATAATAAATTAAAAGTGAATAGATAGAAATACCATATCCATCTTGATACTTTCTGATGCAATTTGATATCCAAATCCAGCAACTTCAATGTAAAACAAACTCCAAGATACATAAATGCAATTCTTAAAGGCAATTTTGCATAGAACCACCAGATTTGATCCTTTATAAAAATATAAGATTCAATGGAGTACAAAAATGTAATCTCCATGTCAAAATATTACAAATTCAGGACCCCTTTCTAAATGCATGAAAGGGGTTTAAATAGGTACTTAATAAAACAAAATAACTAAAACTATTCCTACAATCTAGCTAATCAAAAATTTAGAAACAGAAATGTGATCATAAGGTGAACCTGATTCATTGATTGTCTTCTACATTTAATGTGCCCAAACAACAGATCTTGAGCACATCTTGGATTTCTGTTGGCCGACTCATTTTTTAATGTAACTACCCAGTATATGTCGCATAAGAGAATTTAGTAATGATACAATGAATAACATTCGAAAGGAATTTCATGGCCATCTATTGGTTGTGTGGCTAGATCAAATAATTCCACATAATATCCCATGAAATTCCTTGAATTTTTCTATTCTATTGATTTTTACTGATTATCTCTTCTTTCCACCTGGAATCAGATTATTTTACATTAGGTAACTTGCCTGCAGTACAATCTGAGATTAAATTGGTGGCATACAAGATGTCATTAACTAATTTTGTTGTATTATTCATTAAACCCTTAGCCCTTGATATGTCTCTTTCTGAATTCATCAACTGATGTTCCCATTCTATAAATAAAATTTCCTTGTGTCTCTCCTCAATTCTAGGAAGACTAGCTTTTCTTCCCTGTTCTGTATCCTGCTATGAAAGGAACTTGGAAATTTTATCATTAGCATCATCAATTTATTTCCTAAGAGTAACTGATTCCTCTATCAAAGATGATGTTATTTTTCACAAAGACTCAACTTGTGTCAATTTCAGAGAAAACTCACTCAACTGCTGAGATAGCAGTTTGTTTGTTTCAAGGGCTTCATTTTTGAATTGGTCTAATTTGGGATAATCCTTGAACTTGTCTAATGCTGATCTCAACATTTTTTCTTGTTCAATATTTGAATTTCTCTCACTTTGCATAATATTTTGTAGCTTATCTACCTCTTGATTCAACTACTTCTATTTCCCCAAAGCTTGTTCATGAATTTTCTTCTTTTCAATGTTAAGCTGTTCCTCTAGCTGTTTAGATCTAAGCTCTTAATATTGCAATTGTATTTCCAACTGAACTATATTTTGTTGATTCTTTGTGGCCTATTCTTCCAGCATAGCTATCTATAATTATTTTTGTTTTATCAACTGAGAGACTTCAGAAGCTTTTTCTATAGTCGCAACATTATAGGCACTTGCGTATTGAGATAATTTGGTGAGATACTCAGATGGATTCACCTCAGCATTTTTATAAACAATATTCATAAACTCCACCTGTGATGTCGAAAGTTCATTCTAATCAGTTCGCCTCCTTTTCCTCTATTTTCTCACAACAACCCTATCCTTAGGATTGTAAAATACATCCAGAGGAGGGATTTTTTTTATTTTCAACATAATTTCACCTGTGGGATATTCAAGAATAACTTTTATATGCTGGTCTTCCAAAAAATTAACTTGGGGATTATTCTGTTGTCCTATTTTCTGGGAAAATTGTTCATATTGGCTCAGCAAATGAGGAGAACTATAAGTTCAGGAGATTCAACTACCTTTTTAGTAGCTTCCTCTCTTCCATGTTGAGAATCTGGATTATTGTTTATATCTCCTTTTGGTGCCTGTTCAGTAGCCTTACTGTTTGTGATTTCTTTCTTAGTATGCACATTGGTATCAGTACCCATGCTTTATTTTCTTGTCTATGCTGAAGACTACTCATCAATATGTACATCAAGTTTAGTAGCCATTTCTTTCTTCTTAGTATCAACTTTGCTGCTAATGTCTTGTTTTTGTATAATGGATTAGTTCCTGTTACTTCTTTTTGTGTCTGTATGATGACCTTGCTAGCAGATGTTTCTGTTACTGTTTTGCTAGATGTATCCTCTTTTTCCTTCTGTTGTGACTCAACTTCCTGCATAGGAACTCTTAAATGATCCAGAGGAAATTTGAGTAATCTCTGGCTTCTAAACAACATAAAATTATTCAATTCTTCAGCCTGGAATTTAGACTTGGCCAAATAAAAAACTTGGGACAAATTATCTACAGAAACAAATAAATCATCGAACATATCTGGTTCGTGTTAAAACCGAGAAATTTAAACAGAAATAATAAAATCAAATGCCACCTTCCTTGGGTCATCTTGTCTCCCTGGGATTGTTGAAAGCTTGATATTGGTTAGCTTTCCAACTTCTTTCTCAGCATGAAAATTTTTATTGAGAGTATAATCCCCACATTTAAAAGGAAAATTAGGCCACATTAGCTTCTTGTTGTTCTTCAAAGTCCTGGACATTCCTTCTACTGTCAGCTAATATGAAATTTTTTGTGCTAACAGTTTATCTGGAACATACAAAGGAAGAGTGTGTGGTTTTACAATACTTCCAAAAACTCTGATATATGTAAATATTTCTTCTCCGAACCAATCCCCAATCGAGGATAAATCAATTTTAGCCTTCTCAGAAAGTCTAGGAGGGAATCGGCCAAAAATAGTTTGATAGATAGAGATAAGAAAACCGTGACAAACTTTGTAAACATGGCCTTTGAAATGCCCCTTCCATAAGAACTTATGATATATATGAATAGGAGAAGGATCTTTAGGGGTCCATTTCCATAGGGTGTCCAGAATATAAGCACAAAAATAAAAAGGAGTAGTATTTCCTGTGTTTTTGTCTTTCCTATACTCAAGAATCCTATTGGCTATCTTATCAGAAATAATGACAACCCAATCCATTATCTCAGAATTTATAGCATAGTGTATTAATGGCACCATTTGTATAGAAAGCCTAGCTGAATTATCATTCCCAAACAATGTGCACATCATTGTTGCGGTGTAACAGTATGGAGGCAAAAGAGACTCCACAGAGTACATACCTGATGCCTCTTGTTTTTATTTTTCGATAGCTCTTCTCCATTCTCTAATCGGCTCTGACTAATTTTCATTATTCGTAGAAAATTCCTTGATGAAGTCTTTGTTGTAGATTTTATGCGGGTCCGGAAGGTGATACATTCTTTAATGTCTTCTACTCTGAATGACCCAAATGTTGCTCCAGAAGCTGAAAAAAATGTCCTATTTTGGATGGCCACATTGTCGATCACCCACCGAATCACATTGTAATATGGAAAAGTGTTCGCCTGAGCTGCAATTTGGTGCAAGAATGAATTTGCAAGTGCTTGAAGGGAAGTTTCCAAATCAGACTCTAAATCATCTTCATTAGGAACTGATGCTTTTGGCACAATTACCTTAGGATTTTCCTTTTCAATGAGGTTATATGCCTCTTCCTAGGATAATTTACCCAAACCTTGGCACAACATGTCTGTAACTAGCTTGATCTTAATTGGTTTCTCTTTAGGTGCCATGGTGAAAACAGGGGCTTTTACTGCGACAACAACTTTTGCCTTCCTGGATCTCTTTGACATTTCTGTATCCGGAAACGTTTCCCTCGCTATGAAAATGAAAGGATTGGGTTTTCTTTGGCTCTGCAAAGGAAAGAAAATAGTTTAATCATGGTAAAAACGCAAATGAGGAGAACAACTATATAAAAAATTTATTCGTTTTTTTCCATTTATTATCTCTGTCTTTAAAACATAAATTCCCTCTAAAGAGTCACACTCAAGAATTCATAATAGAATAAATCATCATTATGCGTTTTATTTTCAATTAATGGTAAAGTACGATCGGAGATCGAAATATTTTGAAATAAGAATATAAAATTACCTTTTTGATGCGATCAATAAATAGTGTATGGAAATTAAGTAATAATCACATCGGGAATTTTCAAAGGTGCACAAAATAACATAATATGTTTCCTATCGATTTCTGATTGCGATGATCGCATTGGGGATTTTTAAATAGAGAAAATTGTCAATGAGTTTCTCCAATTTTCGATTGCGATGAGGTAGGGTGAGGTAGGGTTCACCGCGTCGGAGCCTTTCAATCAAAAAAATATAACATTTGTTTCTCTGCAAATGCGATTGCGATGAAGCGCATCGCATCGGAGTATTTCAAAGTAAATATGATCACTTAACACTTTTCCGATTTGCGATTGCGATATGACTCATCGCATCGGAGTTTTATTATGACAAGTACATGAAAGATCATTCTCCGAGATGCGATTGAGATGAATCACATCACATCAGAAGTATGCAAAACAAATATGAAAACTTAAAGATCTCTCCGAATTCCGATTGCGATTAATGTACGCATCAAATATTGATAATTATAAAAACTTTATGTAATATTTTGATATGATAAAAGCTTTATATCTCATCGGATCGGAAATTATTTCAATGTTGTATTTGTTTATACACACTTGTTAATAAAGATATGCAATATGTTTTTCTTATCAATGAATTCTTATTTCTAATTAAAAAATTATGGGATTGCTTCTAAATCTTTTATTTCTATCTAGAAAGAAAGATAAAAAAGGGGACCAATTTCTAAATGAATTTTATTCTAAAAATTTAGAAATGGGGAGGGTTGTTGTACAGTACAACAATTGGTGATTTAATGGAAGAAATACTTATCTCTGAAAAATAAAATGAACACTATATTTCTAGTAAGTAAAAATTTCTAAAGATAATGAAAACTATCTTAGGATAATTCAAATAAAATCTAACTATGAAAAAGAATAAAATCACTTACAATTTATTTCTAATTCGTTAAGAATAATTTTTTTTTTGGGTTATATCAAGCTTTGATTGGTTGATAATAATGAAGTAAATGGACCTCTTCAAGTTTAGCTATTGTAATATACTCTATTTTCATAGGCATTGCCTTTGCTACCCACAAACGTTCATAGTCTTGATAGAGTTACCTTTTAACCATCAACCATTAATTATCCCATCCAACTAAGATTATGATTATTTAAAAATAAATTCATAAGACATATTATCTCATGTTTTTTGTCTTTTATTTATTTTTTAATTTAAGAGCCATTGTTCTGGTTTTGTAGCCAGTTAGTAACAATGCCATTCACTAGTTGTAATTAAACCAAACAAGATGGCTCATGATGAGACCCCTTATCTTACTTTCATAAGCCATTACCCTGTTTTAGTATGCAGTATTGGTAATGTTAGTTTTACTACTTCTTATGATCATGGTAAGCAGGCTCGTGATGAGACCTCTTCTCTACTAAATTTTTCCATATAATTTCCTAGAATTACATTCTAAAAAATACAACCTAAATGGATGGGGTGAAATAGTTGTATCCTTAAGAATCGATGGATGACAATTTTCAAAGTTTTTTGTTTGCTAAAGCTTGAAAAAGTATTTACTTTTTGAAGATAACCTTTCTCTGCTTTATAAACTTATAATGATTTACATTTTCCTCAAAGTTTCAAAAGATCATGCAAATGTTTTGAACAAATTTTCAAAGTTTAAAATTTTATTTTAAATTGTTCAAAATTGTAATCATTTCCCTAAAAATTCTTATTTATATAAAATAAGTATTTATAAAATTCTTCCTAAGAAAAATTTCTAATAGTAAAAATTCAATCAAAGACTACTAACAACCTTTATTTACAAAACAAACAAAACTTGCATAAAGGAATATGTATAAGTAAGAAGGGGTTACCTCCTTATGAAAAGAATTTCTTTAAGACAAGCACATTTATAGGAAGAGATTCTCTCTTTCCTGTTAAATCTTGAAGTATGAATGTATATGAGCCTATCTTTTCAACAATCTGAAATGGTCCAAGCCACATTTTCTGAAATTTGGTATGCTTACCTTTTTCTTCATGTGCTTTATCCCATTTCAGAACAAGATCACCAATTGACAAATTTTTTGAGCCAGTGGAACTTGAAACAAAAGAAGATTTTACAAGCTGTTGATGTTTTTCATGAATATTTTTTGCTTTCTCTCTATCTTCTTCTAATTTTAGGATTTGATCAAATCTCAACTGAATGGATGAGGAAGGATTTTCTTCAATGAATTACACTAGGGCTAATGATGGGAGAGCTAGATTTGATGGTATCACAGCTTCTTTTCCATAAACTAAATTGAAAGTTGAAGTTCCTATTGAGGCTTTAAGAGTAATACAATCAACCCATAGTGCAAAAATTAAAGACTTGTGCCAATTCTTTTGATTTTGATCAATGGTCCTTTTAATAATTTTGATGAGATTTTTGTTAGTGGATTTATCTAAACCATTACCTTGTGGATAATAATTTGCTGAATATTTCAATTTAAAACCTCTTCTAATTGTAAATTCCATTATACTATTACTAGAAAAATAATATGTATTGTCGAAGACTAGAGCATTAGGTACAACAAACTTGGTAATGATGAATTGATCGATGAAATCAATAATTGCATCAAAATTGGCTACCTTTAGAGGAATTTATTCTACCCACTTTGTCAAGTAATCTGTTGCTGTGAGGATGTATTTGTTCTATTTGGAAGAATGAGGTACTCTCTCACCAATGATATCAAGCCCCCATTGCTCAAATGGTTTCTCAATGTTTACTGGCTGCAAAGGAAAAGTTGGCTTCCTTTGTCTTCCACTAGTAGTTTGACAAATTGTGCACTTCCTCACATAATCGTGTGTATCTTTGAAAAGGGTAGGCCAATAATATCCAACATGGATGATTTTATGAGCTGTAATATCACCTCAAAAATGACCGCCTATTGGTCCATCATGTAATTCCTGCAATACCTTTTTTGCTTCAGTCTTTTCAAGACATCTTAATAGGATTGAATCATAATTATTTCTTAATAACACATCATCAGTGATGTCATATTTAGTAGCCTTTAATATTAAAGAACGTTTATTCTTATAGCTGAGATTAGAAGGAGCATACCCATTTTTCAAGTAAAATATTAGATCAGCATATTGAGATTCAGAATCTATAACGCTTATCTGACTTACTTGAACAACATTTTCTGGATCTTGATTTTCTGGTATGTTATGAGCTCCTGCTAATAATCTGAAAAAACCTTGAACTCTAACAATCCTTGCTGGCTTAATATAAATATCATATTATTGCAAAGCTGTCACCCAATTAGCCATTTTTTCTCCTACTTCCTTTTGAATTAGTAATTGTCTCAGTGCAGAGAACGGGACAATAATTTTTGTATGTGTTTTTAAGAGAAAAGACCTAAATTTTTTTATTGAATTAAATGCAGTGAAGGCCTGTTTTTCTACATCGGAATAATTCAGCTCATCTCCTTGCAGATTCGAGCTAAAGAAAGAAATCGATGCTTCAATTTGTTGATCATTGAGCCGTGTTAAAACAACAACATTGGATGTTTCGGTTGCCAAAGTATACAGAATAAAATCGTTAGAGAAATCGAGAGTATTCAATGTAGGTGCATTAATTATTGCCTGCTTGATTGCATCAAAGACTTATTTTTCTTTATACCCCCATTTGAATACTAAATTTTTCTTAATCATATTCTGCATAGGTAAAACAATTTGAGAAAAATCTGGAATGAATCATTTTACAAAATTAATCTACCCTAAAAATGATTGCATGGAATTTTTATTATGAGGTAAAGAAATATCGGAAAATTCTTTAACTCTCTCGGGATCGATATATATATCATATTTTGATACAATAAACCCTAAAATTTTTCCTTCATCGAGAACAAAGAAGGATTTCTTTGGGTTTAAGGAAATACCAAACCTTCTACATCTTTTAAATATTTGTTTTAGATCATGTAGATGATTGGATCTCTTCTTTGAATATATTGTTATGTCATCAAGATAAATAACAACTGATATATTAATCAGACCCTTAAATTCTATGTCCATGGCTCTCTGGAAAGTAGCTCCTGCATTTACTAAACCAAAAGGCATTTTCTGATGAGCATAGGTTCCCCATTTGGTTCTGAAAGTGGTTTTCAACCTATCATCTGGATGTACTAAAATTTGACTATAGCCTGAAAATCCATCAAGGAAGGACATGAGTTCAGAACCAACCACCTTTTGGAGTATTTGCTCCATGGTTGGCAATGGGAAATTGTCTTTTTGACATGTCTTGTTTAAATTTCTGAAATCAATACAGATTCTAATATCACCATTTTTCTTCCTAACAGGTACCATGTTGGAAACCCAATTAGAATGCCTTATAGGAAAAATGATTTTGGCTTTCAAAATTTTGTTGAGTTCTGTTTTGATTTGATCCTCAAGATTTAGATGAATCTTTCTTAACTTCTGTTGAATAGGCTTAACATCAGATAGCATTGGAATTGTGTGTTGAATCACAGAAGTGTCATAAGTCTTTAAGTCCTCATAATTCCAAGTGAAGACATTTTTATATTTACTCAGAAGTTTGATGGAAGCAGATCTTTCTTCTAGAGTTAAATTGAGTCATAGATTAACATTATGTGGTTTAGAGTCAGAGCCAAGATTCACTAATTCAAACTTCAAAGTTGAACTTTGAAGTTTAGCATTAGTAACTTTCTTGAATCTGTCTTTAATATCATACAGATCCTCAAGTTTAACAACATATTTAGGAATCGGATTTTCATTATTTGTTGAAGTAATTTGCAGATCATGATCGTCTTCATCAATAACTTGTTCATCATAGGATTTCTCAAAAGTTAAGAAATTCAAAATATCTTGATCATGGTAGAATACTCTCCAGTTTGTGATATTATATGGGACAGATGGGCGAAAAATCAATTCTACCAAAAATCTATCAAGACTGAAATCTTCAGTAGGGAGGAGTTTGGATGAAACATTAGCTAATAGGTCAGCTGATGTGTTTTGATTTCTAGGAATAGAAGAGATATTAAATACTAGAAATTGAGTGGTAAGATCCTGTACTAGGGTTTGATAATGTTTGAGATGTCCTGAAAGACAATGGATGGTATTCCTTACTTGTCTTATGACAATTTCGGAATCTCCATATAATTTCAAGTATTTTACATTTAACCCTATGGCCTTATAAATCCCTTGAATCAAGGCTTCATATTCAGCAGTATTATTAGTGCACTAAAATTCTAATCTATATGATAGCATGGTTTTCTCTCCTTCTGGTTTAATTAGGATGCATCGTGCTCCTGCTCCATCACTATATTTTGATCCATCAAAATATAATGACAAAAATAAAGTTCTATCTATAGGTTTATCTACAAATGAATAAGAAATATTAACAATTCTAGAAGAATCAAATTGCAAAAAAATTTCAATTTGAGAAACAAAAGTATTTATAGAAAAAGGTGATTGTGGTGCAGTAAAATTCCCAAGAAATGACTCAGCAGAATAACCCCCAAGGATATTGTTGTTGAAAGCTACAGGTTCGTTTGGTTGTTCAAATTTAGTTATAGTGTGCATCATATGTTTTTCTCACTCGATTTTGATTTGATTTGGTTTCCCTTTGTAGGGAAGCCACATATGTGAAAAATCAGTCGTGATATAACCGTTAAGTTTCGCAGACCAATCCCTGCTTAAGACTGACCCATAGAATTCAAGAATATCTACAATTAGAATATCAATTCTTTGGACAATCCTAGTATCAAAAGCTAGTCTAATGGTAACTGAATTGATTTCTCCTACAACTTGAACTCTAGAGCGATCCAATTGTACAATGTGAACAACAGACTTTTGTGGTTCAATATTCAATTTCGCATAGACTGAAGTAGGAATTATATTAGAGGATGCTACAGAATCAGTTAAAAAATTATGGAAATTATTATTGTAGATTTCATAAGTCAATAGAAATGGAGGTGTCTAAGAATTTCATCTTTCTCTAATAAGAAGAGTATCTATGGCATCTACTTTGTCTGGTGGCTTACTAGTCCCTTTAGCTACTTTGGCTACTACACCACTTGGTAGAGGAGCAATGGGCGTAGCATTTAATTCTTTTAATAGCATCTTTTGTTGATATTTAAGTTTGCTGAGTTCATGTAATGAGATGTTTAATCTAGTCTTTTTCATGTCCTCAACAATATTATAATCCATCGGATCTGATATCACTAGAGTCTTAGATGATGATGTGGGAAGATTGGAAGATGATGGCTGATTCTAAGTGGGTAAAGGAGAATCTCTCTTTGCGGGAGTTTTGTCTTGTGTACTTGGAGTTGTAGTTTTCTTCTTTAGAACAGGTTGAATAGGTTCCGATGTAGATTTTCTCCTTGTACTCACAGGCATGGCTTCTTGTTCTATTTCACTATCTGAATTAGGGAGAATGAAATCCCACATTCCATGTAGTTCAACTATTTCTTCCCTTTCATCTTCTTCATCTAATACTAGAGGAGTATCTTCCTCTTCTTCGTCTTCTGATTCCGTGTTGGAGATTGAATTTGGAGGTTTTGATTCAGCTTGATTTCTCTTGAAATTTCTGAATGGTCTCTTTGTGAATGTTTCTGCTACTTGCTTTTTAATATCAACCATATCATTAGACATGGTTTTAAGAACTTTTTGTAAACCGTCCATGTCATATGGATCTCTTGGTGTCTTTTTCTTGGAATCCTTCTTAAAAGTGACTTTCTTTGATTTTCTTTCCTCAATAGAATTTTTCTTATCTAGAGCAGTCATTATTTTTTCAACTGAAATAAATTCTTTCATATTCTCAGCTAAAGTCAGTTTTGCAGCTCTATCTACAAAAATTGCTATGTTTGAGGGAAAAGCATTAATATACCATTCAATTCTAACCTGCTCACTAGGTTTAGATGTTGTAGGGATCTTATTCAAGAGTTTATTGAATCGTGAGTTAAAATATTTAATGGGTTCTTTTGATTGTGTCTTTAAATTGGAGAGATCGTTGATTAGAGTAGCAATTGATCTATCATCTCCATATTTAGTAAAAAATTGTTCTTCGAACATATCCCAATTTGTAATAGAATCAGAAGGTAAGGAAAGTAACAGGATCCTGATATCCCTTGCAAAGTATAGGGGAATAATCTGACTACCACATCTTCATGCTCTACTTGATTCAAATTTATAGCAAGCATAAAGTTATTGATATGTTCTTCTGCTGGTATACCAATATCTGGACTAAATTTTGGCAGCCATTTTTCAGGATGATCAGGTAGATCATGCAAATGTGCAGCCATATTTATAGCTCCTGGTCTAGTCCATGGTCTCTGTGCTATTGTTTCGATGATGGTAGAGGAACTATAAGTGATAACTGGTGTATGAGTGGTAACGATTGAAGTACTAGAAGAGACAATTGATGTTTGGACAAATGTTGTTTGAGCAAATGGTGATGATGAGACTACTGCACTTTTCTAATTTGGAGCTTGGGAAATAGATGATTGAATTTGTGATGAAGAACTAATATCACCCTCTGTTTCCGATGGAGTTTTTCTTGTTTTGACTCTACTAGGTAAAGTAAATTCTTTTTTGGAAATTCCAAGTTTTTCACTCTGTGACCTAGTGAGAGGTTTGGAAGAAACAAATTGTGAGGTAACCCTACCTTCAGATATTTCTGATTCTTCTAATGATAATGAGAATCCTTGAATTTTATGAACTAAAGCTTCAACTTCAGGAGATTAAGGAGGCGGATTATCTGATTGATCTGAGACTTTGGTAGTGGGTGTTTGAATACTTTTATCAATTTCTTCTCTAGTGATTTGAGATGTGGAAGAAATTGAAGGTGATGAGGGTGTTGTGCTCTTAGAATGGCTTACGGATTTGGATTTATCTACCATTCATAGATTTGGCCATCCTTCTAGTGCCAAAAATTTTGAAGCCTCGAAAATCTCTGCTTCAAACATTGGGTGATAACCACCCGATCGGGACCTTAGGACAACTCATTTTCCGTTTGGTGTGGTGGCTCCGACTGGATTGATAGGACTAGTTTCCTAATAATTTAAATGGATTGGTGATGGAATTATTGGGTGATTGGAAGATGGGACTAAATGATTGAAATAAATTATCTAATCTAATCTATAACTGATAAATAATTGTAAAACAAACTCGGGTATCAAATGTGAATACAACTTTAAATTGTTTCAACTAACCAATAATCATGAAAATGTATTATAGCTTGATTGAAATATGCAGTAAAAAATAAAGATAACTATGTTTAAGAAATTAAACAGAGTTATAATAACATATTGAATTCATCATTTAATATATCATTTGCATATACTGAAAAAGATAAATATTTCAACACACTCAGAAATGATATGTGTAAAGAAATATTGTAAAACGAGTACACATAAACGATAGAAATTTAAAAGAGAATATCTCACAACATAAGAAATTAACATTGAATAGATAGAAATACCATATCCATCTCGATACTTTCCAATGCAATTTGATATCCAAATCCAGCAACTTCAATTTAAAACATACTCTCAGATACAAAAATGCAATTCTAAAAGGAAATTTTGCATAGAACCACCAGATGTGATCCTTTATAAAAATATAAGAGTTAATGGAGTACAGAAATGTAATCTCCAAGTCAAAATATTACAAATTCAGGACCCCTTTCTAAATGCATGAAAGGGGTTTAAATAGGTACTTAATAAAACAAAATAACTAAAACTATTCCTACAATCTATCTAATTAGAAATTTAGAAACAGAAATGCGATCATAAAGTGAACCTGATTCATTGATGTCTTCTGCGTTTAATGTGCCCAGATGGTAGATCTTGAGCATATGTTGGATTTCTGTTGGTCGGCTCATTTTTGAATGTAACTGCCCAGTATATGTAGCATCATAGAATTCAGGAATGATACAATGAATAACATTCGAAAGGAATTTGATGGCCATCTATTGGTTGTGTGGCTTGATCAGATAAGTCCACATAATATCCCATGAAATTCCTTGAATTTTGCTAATCTGTTAATTTTTACTGATTATCTCTTCCTTCCACCTAGAATCAGCTTCTTTTAATTTAGGTAACTTGCCTTAGGTACAATATGAGATTAAATTGGTGGCATACAAGCTGTCACTAACCAATTTTATTGTATTATTCATTAAACCCTTAGCCCTTGATATGGCTCTTTCTGATTTCATCAACTGTTGTTCCCATTCTATAAATATAATTTCCTTGTGTCTCTCCTCAATTCTAGGAAGACTAGATTTTCTTCCCTGTTCTGTATCCTACCATGAAAGGAACTCAGAAATTCTATCATCACCATCATCAATTTCTTTCCTGAGAGTAACTGATTCATCTATCAAAGATGATGTTATTTCGCACAAAGACTCAACTTGTGTCAATTTCAAACAAAACTCATTCAACTACTGAGATGGCAGTTTGTTTGTTTCAAGGGCTTCATTTTTGAATTGGTCTAATTTGGGATAATCCTTGAACTTGTCCAATGCTGATTGAAACATTTTTTCTTGTTCAATCTTTGAATTTCTCTCACTTTGCAGAAGATTTTGTAGCATCTCTACCTCTTGATTCAACTGCTGTTGTTTCCCCAAAGCTTGTTCATCAATTTTATTCTTTTCAATGTTAAGCTATTAATCTAGCTATTTAGATCTGAGCTCTTGATCTTGCAATAGTATTTCCAGCTGAACTATCTTTTTTTTATTCTTTGTAGCCTGTTCTTGCAGCATAACTATCTATAAGTCTTTTTGTTTTATCAACTGAGAGACTTCAAAAGATTTGTCTATAGTCGCAGCGCTATAGGCACCTGCGTATTGAGATAATTTGGTGAGATCCTCAGATGGATTCACCTTAGCATTTTTATAAAAAATATTCATAAACTCCACTTTTGATGTCAAAAGTTCATCCTGATCAGTTCTCCTCATTTTCCTCTATTTTCTCATAACAGCCCTATGCTTAGGACTGTAAAATACATTCAGAGGAGGGATTTCTTCTATTTTCAACATAATTTCACCTGTGGGATATTCAGGAATAACTTCTATATCCTAGTCTTCCAGAACATTAACTTGGGGATTATCTGTTGTCTTATTTGCTGGGAAAATTGTTCATATTGGCTTAGCAAATGAGGAGAAACTATAAGTTCAGCAGATTCAACTACCTTTTTAGCAGCGTCCTCTCTTCCAAGTTGAGAATCTAGATTATTATTTATATCTCCTTTTGGTGCTTGTTCAGTAGCCTTACTTTTTGTGCCTTCTTTCTCAGTATGCACATTGGTATCAGTACCTGTGCTTTCTTTTCCTGTCTGGGCTGAAGACTGCTGATCATTATGTACATCAAGTTTATCAGCCATTTCTTTCTTCTCAGTATCAACTTTGCTGCTAATGTCTTCTTTTTTTATAATAGGATTAGTTCCTGTTACTTCTTTCTGTGTCTGTATGATGACCCTGTTGGAAGATGTTTCTATTACTATTTTTCCAAATGTATCCTCTTTTTCCTTCTGTTGTGACTTAGCTTCCTGCATGGCAAATATTAATTGATCCATAGGAACTTTGAGTAATCTATGGCTTCTAAACAACATAAAATTATTCAAATCTTCAGCCTGGAATTTGGACTTGGCCAAATAAAAAACTTGGGACAAATTATCTACAAAAAAATAAATCATCGAACATATCTGGTTTGTGTTCAAACCGAGCAATTGAAACAGAAGTAGTAAAATCAAATGCCACCTTCCTTGGGTCATATTTTCTCCCCAGGATTGTTGAAATCTTGAGATTGGTTAGCTTTCCAACTTCTTTCTTAGCATGAAAAAAATTATTGAGAGCATAATCCCCACATTTAAAAGGAAAAGTAGGCCACATTAGCTTCTTTATATTCTTCAAAGTCCTGGAGATGCCTTCCACTGTTAGCTGATATGAATTTTCCTGTGCTAACTGTTTATCTGGAACATACAAAGGAAGAATGTGTGGTTTTACAATACTTCTGAAAGCTTTGATATATGTGAATCTTTCTTCTCCGAACCAATCCCCAATCGAGGATAAATCAATTTTAGCCTTCTCAGAAAATCTAGGAGGGAATCAACCAAAAATAGTTTGATATATTGGAATAAGAAAACCATGAAAAACTTTGTAGACATGGCTTTTGAAATGCCCCTTCCATAAGAACTTATGATATATATTAATAGGAGCAGGATCTTTAGGGGTCTATTTCCATCCTAACATGGGAAATTCAGAATTGAAGCATAGGGCGTCTAGAGTATAAGCACAAAAATAAAAAGAGTAGTATTTCCTGTGTTTTTGTCTTTCCTATACTCAAGAATCCTATTAGATATATTATCAGAAAGAATGATAGCCTGGTCCATTATCTCAGAATTTATAGCAGAGTGTATTAATGGAACCATTTGTATAGAAAACCTAGCTGAATTATCATTCCCAAACAATCTGCACATCATTACTGCGGCGTAACAATATGGAGGTGAAAGAGACTCCATAGAGTACATACCTAATGCCTCATGTTTGTTTTTTTCGGGAGCCCTTCTCCATTCTCTAATCAACTCTAACTGATTTTCATTATTTGCAGCAAATTCCTTGATGAAGTCTTTGTTTTAGATTTTCTGCGGGTCCGGAAGGTGATACATTGCTTTAATGTCTTATGCTTTGAATGAACTGAATGTTGCTCAAGAATCTAAAACAATTGTCCTATTTTGGATGGCCACATTTTCGATCACCCACCGAATCACATCGTAATATGGAAAAATGTTCACCTGAGCTGCAATTCGATGCAGGAACGAATTTGCAAATTCTTAAAAGGAAGTTTCCGAATCAAACTCTGAATCATCCTCATCAGGAATTGATGCTTTTGGCACAGTTACCTTAGGCTTTTCCTTTTCAATGAGGTTATATACCTCTTCCCAAGATAATTTACCCAGACTTTGGCACGATGTGTCTGTAACCAGCTTGATCTTAACTAGTTTCTCTTTAGGTGCCATGGTGAAAACATGGGCTTTTACTGCGACAAAAAATTTTGAGTTCCTACATCTCTTTGACATTTTTGTATCCGAAAACGTTTCCCTTGCTCTGCGAATGAAAGGATTGGGTTTTCTTTGGCTCTTCAAAGGAAAAAAAAGGTTCAATCGTGGTAAAAATGAAAATGAGGAGAAAAACTGTATAAATAATTTATTCATTGTTTTCCATTTATTATCTCTGTGTTTAAAACATAAATTCCCTCTAAAGAGTCACACTCACACATTAATAATAGAATAAATCATCATTATGCATTTGATTTTAAATTAATGGTAAAGTACAATCGGATATTGGAATATTTTGAAATAAGAATATAAAATTACCCTCCTTATGCGATCAATAAATAGTGTATGGACATTAAGTAATAATCTCATTGGGAATTTTCAAAGGTACACAAAATAAAATAATATGTTTCCTGCCGATTTCCGATTGTGATGCTCGCATTGGGGATTTTTAAGTAGAGAAAATTTCCAATGAGTTTCTCCAATTTCTGATTGCGATGAGGTAGGGTCCGCAATGTCAGAGTCTTTTAATTAAACAAATATAACATTTTCTTCTCCACAGATGCGATTGTGATGAAGCGCATCGCATCGGATTATTTCAAAGCAGATATGATCACTTAACACTTTTCCGATTCGCGATTGCGATATGACTCATCACATCGGAGTTTTATTATGACAAGTCCATGAAAGATCATTCTCCGAAATGTGATTGCAATGAATCGCATCACATCAGAAGTATGCAAAACAAATATGAAAACTTAAATATCTCTCCAATTTCCGATTGTGATTAATGTACACATCAAATATTGCTAAATATAAAAACTTTATGTAATATTTTGATATGATAAAAGCTTTATATCTCATCGGATCGGAAATTCTTTCAATGTTGTATTTGTTTATACACAATTGTTAATAAAGATATGTAATATGTTTTTTTTATCAATGAATTCTTATTTCTGATTCAAAAATGATGGGATTGCTTCTAAATCTTTTATTTCTATCTAGAAAGAAAGATAAAAAATGGGACCTATTTATAAATGAATTTTATTCTAAAAATTTAGAAATGGGGGGGGGGGGGTTTGTTGTATGGTACAACAGGAGGGCAGAGGTATGGCGGAAATCCTAGAATGGTTTTTGCAAAATTAAATGGGGGAGAGGTGATATTCACTTTTAGAATGTGATTCCATACATTGATCGCCACGTGGATTTCCAAAACCACCCATTTCGCAAAAATTTGAAACGTTAACTCTTGGGCATAAAGATTTTGTGAAACAGAGCTTTAGCCATCGGATCATGCGATGTTGATCAGACGGTGTGGGTAGCATGTGATGGGAGGCAATGTGTGCGGGCGGAAGGAATGGTGGGCCCGGTAGGTGATGTGTTCTTCTTTGTCGTGGAGCAAACGACGGAGTGGTGGTCGGGTTAAGCGAGAGTCGTTGGATCTGCATGAATGGATGGCTGAGATTGCATCTGAAAAATGATTCAGGACCTAGTGGACAGAAAGAATATTGGTGATGCGATTGGATGCTGGCTGTTGGATCAGATGGGAGATCAACGGTCAGGATTAATCAGCGTGATGGTGAAGGGCTTATGAGCAGAGCGCGATTGAATCTCAGTCATCGATTCTTGTGGATTCGACGGTCGAGATTAGATCGGGAGATCGGAGGAGAAGGGAAAAATAACAAAGGGAAAGATATTTTTGTGATTTCGATGGCAAGGGTTGAGACAAGTGCTGAGGCCTGGTTCTGTGGGAGAATAAGGTGACCGAGGTTCAGAGGGAAAAGTGCTTATCGCATCGACAGGCGAAATGAAGAATGACAAGGGAAAAGGGGAATAACTCTGATTGCAATGAGCGATAAGGGCTTAGTGCCTAGTTGTGGCTCCGGGTTACATGCGGAGAAAGGGACTAAGGGCTAAGCCGAAAGGGGCTTAAGCCCTTAGTGAGAAAATGAAGATGTTTAAAGATTTTGAAGGGTTTTTTGAGGAATTTGGAGGTTCCGATAGATGGAATGAGGGATCTTTAAACCAAGTAAAGGGAAATATAAGGTTTAAAAGGGGTGTAGGATGATTTATAGGTTTAAAATGAAGGTTTGTAGAGGAATTTTGTAAAGGGAATAAGCGTAAAAAATGGAGTTCTTTGTGAGTGAAAAGAGAAGTGAAATGATGGAAAATGGAGCCTCATGAACAAATTTTTCTTTGGTAAACAGCTGGGCTGATTAACGGAAACAGTAGTAAAGATTCTTTAAAGGATAGAGAACACATGAAGGCTTCAAGAATGATTTACAAAGGAAATGTTTCTCTTGAAGGCTCAGAAACATATTTAGCCACCTGTTTGCTTTGACAAATTATTATAGGTGGCTAACAGTGGCTCCACATGGGGATATCATCTTCTTGAAGGTGTCAAGAATCTCAGATATAATATTCGGAGGTAGGCTCGAGCCTGGTCCTTGACCATATTTTTCTTATTTGATCAGCTGCTACATAAGTGAAAAGCATTATATCAGTAGCAATACTTCTACAAACAACTACCTACCCATCCTACTGTCCTAAATTTTTTTCTCCAAGGTGCATTTAGACTTGCATACTTTTCATATAATCATTTTTTATTGAAATCAAAACTAATCTAATTCTACCCTTATTCCTCCATGAGACCAGATTAAACAGTTGGACTCATAGCTTCTCTACCTAAAATAATACTTGCCAGGATTAAACTGTCTAACAGATTTCATTCTCTACATTCTAAAACAGAAATTTAAATACATACAAACCAGGATTAGACTATCTGATTTGCTATGGGTCCATGGCATAAAGAAAAGCTACACATGGACTGAACTTTGTAGAAAATTGAAACAAAATTTTGAAGGCTTGAAATTCTGAAAATTAAGAGCATCCTTCCTTCTTCTTGTGACTCGGATTTTGAGCTTTTTAGAGTCACATTTCTTTCTTCATTTCAGCTCTGATTCTGACCCTATTAGAATTGTTTTCTTCTTATTTTCTAGTTCAAGTTTTGAGCATGTTAGAACCAGCCTTTCCCTTTTCTCTGGCTCAGGTTTTGAAATAATTTGAGCCATTCTTTTTAGAACTTCACAGGTTAAATATTTGAGCTTATCTAAACCTTTCCTTTCTATTTTTTGTATATTTTTTCTTTTCAAAACCAAAACAAAGAAATTGTATTTACAATGGAAGTGAAAACTTAAACTGAAGTTTTGCAGAAATAATGTTTGAGCATCCTGCAATTGACAGAAGCCCCAAACAGATCTATACCATCCAATTCTTGCAGAAAAAATGCATTGGGACCAATGACAGATTGAATGATGTAAGGGCCTCGCCATAAACTATCAAAATTGTCATGCTTACCCTTATCCTCTCTCCTAGAGTCCCATTTGAGTACCTTGTCCCCAATTTTGAAATCACAGGCCTTAGTCCTCTTATCAAACAACTTTTTCATGTTATCTCACACTTTCTGAGCTCTATTTTAGACTTATTCCCTTGTTTGCTGGAGGTGTATGGTTTGATTCATCCTTCTCACCATGCTATCTTCCTCTGATTGTATTTCTTGGACCAATTTTATAACTGGTACTCCCAGACTAGTAGGAAACAACGCATCTGCTCCATAGACTAACTGATAGGTAGACATTCCAATGGATTTCTTTGTTGTCAATCTGTCTACACATAAAGCATGCACCATCTTATTATGCCATGATTTTTTATTCTCTTCAAGAAGATTCTTGATGATGGTCACCAAACTCTTATTTGATGATTTTTCCAGCCCATTACCTTGAGGTTAATATGCAGTAGAATGACCAAGTGCAATATGATACCTGTGGAAAAAATCAATCATATTTTTGGAACGAAATGCAACAGCATTGTCAGTGATAATTTTCCTGGGGTAGCCAAATCTAGATAGGATATGGTCTTCAAGGAATTTTATGATAACTGAGTCTGTGGAATCCTAGAAGGGATGGCCTCTATGCATTTGGTGAACTATTCAGTGGCTGTGAGTATCCATCTATGTTGGGCAGATGAAGCAAGATGGATTTCTCCAATGAAGTCTAGGCCCCACTGTTGAAAAGGAGCTTCAAGGATGATTGGTTTTAAAGGTAAAGGGAGGAGTTCTCTTTTTCCCTCAAAGATTTGGCATTTGTGGTAGGAAACTATCATCTTTTGGACATCTTGGAAAAGGGTGGGCCAGTAATAGCTAGCTCTAAGGATTTTATTGGCATCGATTTTCTAGTAGAGATGGCCTCCACATTCACCTTCATGGAACTCATGCTTGATCCTAGATGCATAAACTTCAGAAAAACATTTAAGAAATAAACTGTTAGCCACCTGTATTTTACAATCATATCAGTTGGTGGCTAAGTATTCTTTGCAGCCTTCAAGAAACAAATTCAATCCTGAAAATTGTTGGTGCTTGAAGTCTGTTGGTGAGATTCTAAACTACTGGTTGGTTCTACATACTCTTCATCTTCTCTGCCTCTGATGTCCCATGAAAATCCTAATCCAACATTGCTGCCTCCTCCTCCTTTTTCCCCTCCCCTTCTTCCACCTTTCCTTAGTTTCTTCAAATCTCATTTCATCCATAAAAAACCCATCAAACCCTTTTTCCTCCGTCAATCTCATTTCCTGAAGTTAAAAAACCCTCTTTTTGACCTATCGGAGCTTTTCCCCTCTTGCAAAAATCATTTAAAAACCATAGAAAAACATACGTTTCTATGCGTTAGGCTTTAGCCCCGCAGGCTAAGCCCCTTTTCGTTTCCTCCTCCATATACCCCAACGCGGAACCGCGTGCTAAGACCGCCAGGCGCTTAACCCTCAGAAATAATTTATCACCCGAAAACATTGAAAACCTTTGAAAAATGCAAAGTCGGGTTTATTTTATTTTTCCACCAAAGAAAATCATATTAAAACTCCACCGTCGATCTGCCCCACGGATCAACGGTGCGGAGTGTATCCCGTCATCTGGTGGACCCCCCCTTCACCGCGCTGGTTTTTATTTTCCGCCTGTTTCATGCCCGCACCACCTTTCGTCCGGAAGCAGTTTTAGACCGTCGGCCAGCGATTCCACACGCTGGCCGACACGTGTTCTCCATCTCATCCCGAAAACCGTCGTGCCATGTCCGTTTCCCGCGCGCTAAACCTTGTCCTATGGCCCCTCGGCGGGATTCATCCCCGCCGTCGGATCTGGGCCCTCCCATCCGACGGTCCCTGATCACCTTTCCCGCTCGCCCTTTAACGAACTAGCCCTCCAGTTAAATCGTCGCTGGCACATTCATGAGTTGATCCCTACCGTCGATCCCCGCGGATCGACGGCTCTCATTGGTTCTTCCGATTCCGTTGTACAGTCCACCTTTCTCCCCGTTGACTGTTCGAAACGCTCCCAACCGTTGATTGAAATATAATCAACGGCTCTGATCGCTCAAATTCTCCCGCACGCCCTCTGATGCAGTCTATCCATATAATGCAGGATTTCCTCATTTTTCTTGTTTTTTGCAGGTTTTTAAGGTTTTTCTTCGTGTTCTATGAAGATCTAAAGGATGGGGGTGACGACTCCAGTCCTTCCGATTAGTCCAGGGAATCGATCATACGGAGAAGAACAAAGATATCTACGAAGTTTCATGAGCTTTGGTTGCCATACGTCCCTGTAAAGCTCGAAGAATGACATTGATATCAGAGCAGAGAAAGAGTATCGGGTTTTGAAGACAGAATAAACCAAAGCAGCAGTTTTATGAATAAATTGGCGGGGATTACGGCTAAGACGGTTATCAAAAGCCTAATCCCCGGCTCAGAACACGGATTAAAGCAAAACCTAAAAGTGTTCAGTAGACAGATTGCCTCCACCGCCATACTTTGGGGCGAATTGATTCCTCAACCACCACAGTTCCACCTATTGCCTCAGAATGCCCTATCAGAGGATGAATTTATTGAACAGGATCAGATATTATGCCTCGAGCAACCAAAGAAGTTATTTCTGCACCAGATTTTATTCCAGAATATTTGCAGGGTAACCCTACCAGTACGCAGAGCCTCAAAGGTCAACACAAGCTCCCTTCGAGCTTACTTCATCAGTATAAACACATTAATGCAATGTAACACCTGTAGAATTTCTTCATCGAACCTCACGGGGTGAGGAAGACATTAATTCTGCATTAATTGTATTTGAGATCTTTTTATCAGATCTCACCTCCTCATCCTTCTATATATACTCCAGAAGAAGATGAGTGAGGGGTTGGATTTAGTTGGTTGTCAATGTAATTGCTGAAGTGCAGTAGCTATTTCTGAGTGGAAAACTCTTGACTGTAAATAGTGGTTTCATGGGCCCTTGGAGCTCTGCTTGTAACAGATAGATTAGGTTGTGAAGAGAGGTGAATTAAAACATTGGATGTGAAGATTGTAACCGGTTTGAAGCAATCAATACAAGCTGATTTATGGGATCCTGGTCTATGCCGATGGTGATGTTATTCTTACTGTAACTTGTCATTTTATTTCTGTTTTCAACTTGTTTCATTTTCTACTATAAAGAACAGTTTAAACAATGTTAGAGTTTGTTGTGCATCAGTGACCTTCTCTGGCTGAAAAATCTTTATCCCAATGTTTTCTTCTAATTGTGTTATTTAGAAATGATTTAATTCAGTCTAAGCACGGAGATGCTGGCGTTCCCTCATCTTTTCGTCACTGCTGAATGTTATTTTTAAATGTTACTTTCATATATGTTGTGTAAGGAATGAATTGAGGAAATCAAAGGTTAGCCCTGAGTCCCTTTCTTGTTTGCTCAACTATTTGTCTGTTTCCCTTAGAATGTGTCAAAAGCTGACTAGTTTCAAAGTACTTATCAGATCTTGGGCCATTCTGTGTGATCTTGGTGATTGTCTTGAAAGTAACTAAGTAAAGAAGGACTAAGATGAGGAGAAAGGTGAGCCCTTCCCGCTAGTTCCTGCTCCAAAGGTTTCCTTTAAGTTTCCCTTTGCTTTTAATTTGTGTTCTATTAGAAGTGTATCAAAGGCTGGCTAGTTTCAAAGTACTTACCAGATCCTAGTTCGCTTCTATGTTTTTCTTAAGTGCCTGGTCAAAGGCTGGCTAGTTTCAAAGTACTTACCAGATCCTGGGCTGCTCTTTGTTCTGCATCTGTTAAATTCCCTTTCTTTTTGTATCATCCCATTCCATAAATAAAATTTCAAAGAGATCCTTAGGCCTAGATGACTTGCCCCATAGATTACTCTTGAACCCGGTTGTTTCAATTAAATTCTCTTATGACTCCATAGCCCAATGGATTGAAAACTTGCCATCATCTTTCTTTAGAATCAAAGTTTATTTTTCTCACTTGCAACTTCTCACCTTTGAACCTATTTGCATATAGATCTTTCCGTCTCAGACAGCAACTATGTTCAACCATCTAAGAAAACCAAACAAAACCCTTGGCCTTCATAACTAGCCTAACATCATCACCCTAAACTTCAAAGACAATATCCATCTTTGTACATATTGGAGAGATCTCTCTCCGGATTCAGGAGGGCTAGATCCTAGAATCCCAAAGTTGGTTGAAATGATGTTAACTCTGTGATCGGACTTTACCAATCTTGCTTGTTACAAAGACCTAACATTTCTGGCGACTCCACTGGGGACCTTACCCGGAATCCTCATATAAACATCTTAAGAGTAAAAAGCAGCCTTTCCAAGCACTACCAAAGAATGGTAATCATGATAAAACTTGTTTGAATCAGTGACAAACTAGGTCAATCCTAGGGTTCGTTTAAGTTTTTATCTAACCTTGAAAAATCAGCTAGCTTAGCCATAAGGATAGACTGTCTTTGTTTCATAACCGTAGCTAAGTTTTGAGGCAAAGTTAAGACATTCTTTTAGACCACAAATATAGACAATTCAGAAAATACCAAAAACATTTCAGATTGGTAGTAAAACACTACTTTTGATATCTTGTCTACGACTTTGATGTGTTTTACCCTATACTCTTAGACAGAGTCTGGAAAGGGCCAGGTAGCCTCTGGATCTCATCCTCTTTGGGGGTTACATATCTGGCGAATTCCCTCCCAGTCAATCTCTGGTTAGAGTTTGTTGTGTTTCGAGATATTTCTGAAAGGGAATGTTTCATAAACACTTTGGTGGATAGTGTACTCCTTCGAGAATACTTTGAGCCTTCCACCTGGTGACTCCACCGTCCTGAACAGACCTTAAGACTCCACTGGAAAGAACCCTTATCATTATAAAATTATTCAGACTCAGTTAGAAGGCTGCAGGATTCAAATTGAGAAAACAGATTAGTTAACCGTCTAAAGGTTGTCATATCTGGTTGAACTTTTCTTGTTTAGATTGGGTCTAATCACATAAACATTGTGGCTCCTAAAAAGATTCATACTAGAGCCCATCCTGACCCAGATCCTCCTGAAATAGTTGATAACCCTGAAATAATTCTTAGGAAGTCTCCTAGAACACAATCCTCAACTATCTTCAGACCACCCCTAAGAGCCAATTCAGCCCCTGAAAACCTTTCAGCTTTTCATGAATCACAAATTGACTTATTGAACCCATTCAGAACTAGGTCATTTGGTGATTTAGATCAGTTAGATTCTGAGCCTACCCTTTCCTCTCCCGAAACCAGTAAGACTTTTGGGAATAGGGAATCAACACCTCCTGATTTACATTTCTTACATAATCTAGGTGTCTCTCATCCAAGGTTAGCTCAAAAATATACCGTTGTTCCATCCACTTCTGCTCATCTTTCACCCATTGTTCGAACCACTCCCCTTCAAACCACTCATCCTATTGTAAATCCACCCCCACCACATATCATGGCAGCATGGTATGCTCCCTTAGTCCTTCCTGTACCATTAGTCAATCTTCCACAGGACTACCAGTCCAAAATTCCATTATATGATGCTAATAATACCATAACAGCATCTCAACATGTGGACAAGATGAATGACTACTTTGACAGAAATGAAATTGATAATGAATCTGTCAAAATCAGATTTTTTTCTTAAAGTTTGGGGGGTGATGTGAGAAAATGGTTTAAAGGTTTAACCCCCCATAGTATTAACGACCTTCAAGCCTTCCATAAAAAATTTTTAAACAAATGGGAAGTAAGGAAAAACCCTCTCCAAGTCCTTGCTGACTATAACAATCTCCATAGGAACCCTGGGGAAAGTGTACAAGCTTATTGTACCAGGTTCAACAGTGTGTATAATGCACTTTCCCCTGAACTGAAACCTCCTCAGGGATCGGCCTTAAACAAATTTCCTGAAGGGTTTGATCCAGACATGACATATTCACTCAGAGAAAGAGTCTTTGCAACCCTCGAAGATATGCAAAGAGGCGCTCTTTCTGTGGAGGTAAACCTCATGGAGAAGAGAGCAAGGATGAAAGCTAAAAAGAGAGTATCTTTTAGAGAGGAATCCACCCCTTCTACTTCGAGCTCGAAAATGGAAAGAATGATGGAAGAAATGATGAAGAAAATGAGCATTCTAGAGAGAGCACAAGCAAGTCTAAATCAAAATTCTCCTCAAAACAGAAACCAAAACCAGAATCAGAATCTTAGAAGAAATCAGCCTCCAAACAGACCCAGGGAAGATGATCAGCAGGTCATTCCTCCCTTTCATCAGAATTTTTTAAGTGAGGTTGAACAAACAGATCAAATAACAGAGGAAGATGATATAAACTTATTTGGGGTAGATGATGATGACTTTGAGGTTCATTATGATAATAAACAAGGTCTGTATACGCCTTATGATGACAGAAGAAATGATGCTGAGAATAGCTATCAAAACATGGAGAATGTTGTCATAGAACCTTTAAGGGAATATGAACTCAGAAGTAAATCTAATCAAAAAACCCCCAACAATAAAACCTCTGACAAACCCTCTCAAAACAGCACTGCAACCAAGTCTAAAACGATCAAACCAAAGGACAAAACGGTGGTGGTCGATTCTGGTAATGGTAAAGAGAAAGACACTCAAAACATCGAAAAACAGAGTGCCAACAATAGTAGTACTAGCACCTCAGTTAGTACTCCTGGTAGAACAACTGTTTCAACTGTAGATAAACCAAATCAGCAAGCTGTTATTGCTGATAAAGTGGCAGCAAACAGGGCTGAAGTCAATACTTTGAAGAATCAAAACCTTTTCAGCCTAGAACAGGAAATCTCAAATATTAAAATCTCTGTTCCTTTGACTGAGTTAGCTGCCCAGCATGTATATAGGTCCAAAATTTTGAAGGCTTTAAACTTAGAATATAACGAAGATACTCTCAATCTTAATGATGACCAACCATAGCTTATTTTTGGTCCAAAGATTGAAGGAAAGTTCCAAGAGGGTCCTGTCCCTCCCTTTTATGTAAGCTTAAACATTCATGACAAAATTCTGCATAATGCTATGCATGATTCAGGTGCTTCCCATAACTTAATGCCAAAAGCTGTAATGGAGAGCCTGGGTCTTGAAATTACCAGACCCTACAAGGACCTGTACTCTTTTGACTCGAGCAGAGTTAAGTGTCTAGGATTGATTAAGGATCTCTGTGTTAATCTAGCTCAAATTCCAGCTAAATGCTTAGTCATGGATGTTGTGGTGGCTGATGTCCCCCCAAAGTATGGAATGCTTTTATCGAGGTCTTGGGGGGCTAAGTTACAGGGGACCATGAAAATGGACATGACCTATGCAACTATCCTTGTCTTTAACCAAACTAGGAAGCTTTACAGGGAATCCCACATGCAGTACACAGTAACAAGTCAGGATCGGCCCCAAAACTCCCCTCTCTATGCTATAAACACAAGCCTCGACTCTTTTATCATGTTCAATGATGAAGCACTCACAGAACAAATCGTTTCAATAGAATCGATGGTTGAAATAAAAGAGGGGGAACACAATGTTGAAATGCCGAAACGGTCTATTGTGTCTGAAGATCTTAGCAAACTTAACACAGACCTGGAACTCCAAGTTATCAATCCTTTGAGCTCAAAACTTGACAGTCAGGGAGACAGTCCTCAACCCGATGAAAAACTTGAGGAATCAAAAGATACAAAGTCCATTCATCAAACTGAAAATCTGCCTCTCTGGACTATGTATTTTGATGGGTCATGCACCAAGACAAATGTTGGTGCAGGTGTCTGGATCACTAACACTGAAAGCAATCATACCGAATGTATCTCATGCAAATTAAACTTTCAAGGTTCCAACAACATAGCAGAGTATGAATCCCTTCTCTTAGGCTTGCATCTTTTGAAAAAATTAGGCGCCAAGAGAATTGAGGTATATGGGGATTATGAATTAATCATTAGGCAAGTCAATGGGGAGTACAATGCAAATCACCCCAGACTTAGGGCCTACAGGAATGATGTCATTGATCTTTTGAGAACATTTGAGGAGTAGACCTTATCTTTTGTCCCAAGAAAGAGAAACATTGCAGCCCACAATTTAGCCTTTGCTGCTAGAACCTGCCCAATGTTGTATGATGACACCTCTCAGATAAAATTCAGACCAGCTATCCCAGATAACAAGAAATATTGGCAGGTATTCGATGGAGATAAACAAATAGAAGACTTCATGCAATTCAGAAATGATTTTGAACCCCATAGTTCAGATTCAGACTACGATACAGACTGCAGTGAAGAAAACTTTCTTGGTGAAGAAGAACCATCTCCACAGCTGGTAAATATAAACCTTCAGACTATCCCATCTAGAAACCAAACAGAATTAAATGCAAAATCTGAAACTGAAGAAATGGAAACTCTGCTTTCTAGTACTGATAGTCTGCCCAAGAGTTTGGCCCCTCTAGAGGAACTGTTCGATTTTGACGATGTGGCCAAAAAACCAAAGCTGGAACCTGTGGAAACTGAAGTGGAGGAATGTAATATAGGCAGTGAGGAAAAACCGAGATTGATCAAACTGTCTAAAACTCTACCAGTTCACATTAAACTCAAATACTTAGAGCTGTTTAAGGAATTTTCTGATGTTTTTGCATGGAGTTACGAAGATCTTAAATCCTATAACACTGAAATAATACAGCACAACATCCCTCTTAAAGAAAACCAAAAACCCTTCAAACAAAAACTGCGCAGAATCAACCCTGTCCAGTTGCCATTGGTTAAGAAGGAAATTATGAAGATGCATGATGCTGGTATTATTGTCCCTATTAGATATTCGGAGTGGGTATCTAATCTGGTGTCAGTTAGGAAAAAGACCGGAGAAATCAGGCTTTGTATAGACTTCAGGAATTTAAACAAAGCTTCATTAAAGGACAACTACCATTTACCCAAGATGGATCATATTTTGCAGAGGGTGGTAGGGTCTAAAAGGATTTCTTTGTTGGATGGCTACTCAGGGTATAACCAAGTCCTAGTCCACCCTGATGATCAATTAAAGACAACTTTTACTACACCTTGGGGCACTTTCATGTATGTGAAAATGCCTTTTGGTTTAATGAATGCTGGAGCAACCTTTCAGAGAGCCATGGACATAGCATTCTCGGAAGAATTGGGCTTCATTATCTATCTTGATGATGTAACTGTGTTTTCAAAAACAGATGAAGAACACTTAGAACACTTGAGGAAAGTTTTCGAGAAGTGCAGGAGGTTTGGGATATCTTTGAACCCTAAGAAAACGTTATTTGGTCTCCAAGAAGGTAAGCTTCTTGGGCATATCATTTCCGAGCAGGGCATAAAGATTGATCCCATGAGGATTGAGGCCATATTGCAAATCTCCCATCCTCGGAATATCAAAGAGTTGCAGTCTTTCATAGGGAAGATTAACTTTTTGAGAAGGTTCATCCCCAGCTTGGCTGAGCTCCTTAGGAATATCACAAACATGTTGAAAAAGGAGCAAGGGGTAAAATGGACCGCAGAAGCAAAGACATCCTTTGAACTAGTGAAACAAGCGTTAACCAAAACGCCAGTTCTTATAAGTCCTAATTTTTCAAAGGATTTTTATATCTTCTCATTTGCATCAGAACATACTATAGTTGCTGTCCTTTTACAGAAAAATCCACAAGGACAAGAGCAGCCCATTGCATTCTTTAGCAAGGCATTGAGGGATGCCCCTTTGAGGTATAACATTATGGAAAAACAGGCTTTTGCTTTGGTGAAAGCTTTAAAAGACTTCAGGGTATACATCCTTCACTCACACATTATTGCCTTTGTCCCAAATTCAGTTGTAAAAGACATTCTAACCCAGGATCCAGATGGTAAGAGAGGTAAGTGGATTGCTGTTATTCTTGAATATGATTTAGAGATTAAACCCACTAAGCTTATCAAAGGTCAGGGTCTAGCTAGGCTAATCGCTGAATCAAATTGTGAAGTTCTTGATATTAATATGATTAATGCTCTGGATGACCAAGAAGAATTCTCAACTCCCATTGTTGAAGATTATTTTGCGAATTCTCCTTGGTATACTGATATTGTTTATGTTTTGCTTAATTTAAATACACCTCCTGGTTTATCCAGAACTAAGGCAAGATTCCTAAAGTTAAAAGCTTTAAACTATTGCATTATTGATAAATGTCTTTATTGGAAAAATGCTAGTGGTATATTGCTTAAATGTTTGCCTGAGTTTGATGCAGAAAATATTAAACAGGAATTCCATGAAGGAGAGTGTGGAGGCCATTTGTACTGGAAGTCAACAACCAACAAAATTTTGAGGGCTGGTTTCTATTGGCCTACTCTTTTTTCTGATGTACACAAACTGACAACCACTTGCCATAAATGCCAATTGTTCGAGGGCAAGAGAAAATTACTACCCCTTCCTCTGCATCCAATTACTGTTGAAACCCCTTTTCAACAATGGGGACTTGACTTCATAGGAGAAATCCACCCACCATCCTCTACCCAACATAGGTGGATCCTTACCGCCACAGCCTATTACCCTCAAGGTAATGGACTTGCAGAATCTTCCAACAAAAGCTTAGTGAACATAATAAAGAAACTGTTGGAGGACAACAAGAAGTCTTGGCACATAAAGCTGGTCCATGCACTATGGGCTGACAGGTTAACATTGAAGAAATCCATTGGTATGTCACCTTTCCAGCTTGTATATGGTATAGATGCAATTTTTCCCAACAGCCTTGGTGTACCAGTTATGAAGTTAATTCAAGAGTTGCAGACTGAAGAGAATGACATAATCAGAAGGATAAATCAGACCATTCATCTTCAGCAAACCAGGGAGGAAGTTTACAACAAAGCATTACAGAAGCAAGACAATATCAAGAAGATATTTGACAGAAGAAAAAAGGCCAGCAATTTCAAAATTGGAGACAAAGTTTTAAAGTGGGACTCCAAAAGAGAAGACAAGGGGAAGCATGGTAAATTTGACAATCTATGGCTTGGCCCTTACTTCATTCATTCAGTTGCTGGGAACAATGCATTCTTCTTACAAGAACTGAATGGAACAGAATTGTTTGGGGGTCCTGTCAATGGCAGGATGCTTAAGCATTATCTTTCTTAAATTATTTCGTGTTTGAAGCCTTTTTGCCTTTCCATTGTAAATACTTCATCCATCATTGCATTTAAAGTTATGAAAAATCAAAAAATACAAAAAACAAAGAAAGAAAGAAAAGAGGGTAGAAATGAAAAACAAGAAAGGCAAGGCCCCATGCCAAAAAAGAGAAATGAATCTGAAAGTGTGCAAGCTTAAATGCCACTCCTTGAAACGCACTTCTAATTGGTCAAACTGTTTAATCTTGACCAATTAGCTTTCAATTTTCTGCTGATAGGGTAGCAAATTTGATTTGCCAAACTGTTTAATCTTGGCTTCTCAGTAGATAGAGTAGGGTAGAAATCAAGGTTCAAACAAACTCAAAATCTGAACCAAAGTTTCCAAAGAACTGACTCAAAACTACTCCAATTTCTGAGTCAAAGAGAAAAGACCTGGTTCTAATTCACTCAAAACTTGAACCAGAAGAGAAGCAAAGATAGCTCACTGAAAAGAAAGAACAGAGCTGTGAATATGAGAGAAGGCCATAATGAGAAAATTTTCAGATCTTAAGCCTTCTGTTTTGATTTAAAATTTTCTGCAAATAATAATCTATGTGCAGCTTGTCTTTATGCCATAGATCATAGCAAGTCAAACAGCTCAATCTTGGCTTGGCTATTTTTAAATTTCTGTTGTAGAATTTAGAGAATGAAAGTTTGTTGGACTGTTTAATCCCAACAAACAGTAGAATAGGTAGAGGAATATCTGAACTCAACTGTTTAATCTGAGTTCAGGGAGAAATAAGGAGTAGAAATAGATTAGATTTCCTGTATTCAAAAGAATAAAGTGTTGTATTAAGAGTTTGCCAATCCAAGTGCACTCTGATGAAGAAAAAATGTTAGATCAGTAGGATTGGGGTAGGTAGAAGTTGTATTGATGAAGTTCATCTCTCTTTCATAAACTGACATTATTTTGTCCAGAAGGAAAGCAAGAGCAAGTGCTGGGTCAGACACCAGTCAGCATCCCAGGGAAATCAAGTCTGAATTCTTGATGCCTTCAAGAAGGCACCATCCCCAAGTGGAGCCACTGTTATCCACCTGTATTTTACAATCATTACAGTTGGTGGCTAAGTATTCTTTGCAGCCTTCAAGAAACAAATTCAATCCTGAAAATTGTTGGTGCTTGAAGTCTGTTGGTGAGATTCTAAACTACTGGTTGGTTCTACATACTCTTCATCTTCTCTGCCTCTGATGTCCCATGAAAATCCTAATCCAACATTGCTGCCTCCTCCTCCTTTTTCCCCTCCCCTTCTTCCACCTTTCCTTAGTTTCTTCAAATCTCATTTCATCCATAAAAAACCCATCAAACCCTTTTTCCTCCGTCAATCTCATTTCCTGAAGTTAAAAAACCCTCTTTTTGACCTATCGGAGCTTTTCCCCTCTTGCAAAAATCATTTAAAAACCATAGAAAAACATACGTTTCTATGTGTTAGGCTTTAGCCCCGCAGGCTAAGCCCCTTTTCATTTCCTCCTCCATATACCCCAACGCCGGAACCGCGTGCTAAGACCGCCAGGCGCTTAACCCTTAGAAATAATTTATCACCCGAAAACATTGAAAACCTTTGAAAAATGCAAAGTCGGGTTTATTTTATTTTTCCACCAAAGAAAATCATATTAAAACTCCACCGTCGATCTGTCCCACGGATCAACGGTGCGGAGTGTATCCCGTCATTTGGTGGACCCCCCCTTCGCCGCGCTGGTTTTTATTTTCCGCCTGTTTCATGCCCGCACCACCTTTCGTCCGGAAGCAGTTTTAGACCGTCGGCCAACGATTCCACGCGCTGGCCGACACGTGTTCTCCATCTCATCCCGAAAACTGCCGTGCCATGTCCGTTTCCCGCGCGCTAAACCTCGTCCTATGGCCCCTCGGCGGGATTCATCCCCGCCGTCGGATCTGGGCCCTCCCATCCGACGGTCCCCGATCACCTTTCCCGCTCACCCTTTAACGAACTAGCCCTCCCGTTAAATCGTCGCTGGCACGTTCATGAGTTGATCCCTACCGTCGATCCCCGTGGATCGACGGCTCTCATTGGTTCTTCCGATTCCGTTGTACAGTCCACCTTTCTCCTCGTTGACTGTTCAAAACGCTACCAACCGTTGATTGAAATATAATCAACGGCTCTGATCGCTCAAATTCTCCCGCACGCCCTCCGATGCAGTCTATCCATATAATGCAGGATTTCCTCATTTTTCTTGTTTTTTGCAGGTTTTTAAGGTTTTTCTTCGTGTTCTATGAAGATCTAAAGGATAGGGGTGACGACTCCAGTCCTTCTGATTAGTCCAGGGAATCGATCATACGGAGAAGAACAAAGATATCTACGAAGTTTCATGAGCTTTGGTTGCCATACGTCCCTGTAAAGCTCGAAGAATGACATTGATATCAGAGCAGAGAAAGAGTATCGGGTTTTGAAGACAGAATAAACCAAAGCAGCAGTTTTATGAATAAATTGGCGGGGATTACGGCTAAGACAGTTATCAAAAGCCTAATCCCCGGCTCAGAACACGGATTAAAGCAAAACCTAAAAGTGTTCAGTAGACAGATCGCCTCCACCGCCATAATTTGGGGCGAATTGATTCCTCAAACACCACAGTGCCACCTATTGCCTCAGAATGCCCTATCAGAGGATGAATTTATTGAACAGGATCAGATATTATGCCTCGAGCAACCAAAGAAGTTATTTCTGCACCAGATTTTATTCCAGAATATTTGCAGGGTAACCCTACCATTACGCAGAGCCTCAAAGGTCAACACAAGCTCCCTTCGAGCTTACTTCATCAGTATAAACACATTAATGCAATGTAACACCTGTATAATTTCTTCATCGAACCTCACGGGGTCAGGAAGACATTAATTCTGCATTAATTGTATTTGAGATCTTTTTATCAGATCTCACCTCCTCATCCTTCTATATATACTCCAGAAGAAGATGAGTGAGGGGTTGGATTTAGTTGGTTGTCAATGTAATTGCTGAAGCGCAGTAGCTATTTCTGAGTGGAAAACTCTTGACTGTAAATAGTGGTTTCACGGGCCCTTGGAGCTCTGCTTGTAACAGATAGATTAGGTTGTGAAGAGAGGTGAATTAAAACATTGGATGTGAAGATTGTAACCGGTTTGAAGCAATCAATACAAGCTGATTTATGGGATCCTGGTCTATGCTGATGGTGATGTTATTCTTACTGTAACTTGTCATTTTATTTCTGTTTTCAACTTGTTTCATTTTCTACTATAAAGAACAGTTTAAACAGTGTTAGAGTTTGCTGTGCATCAGTGACCTTCTCTGGCTGAAAAATCTTTATCCCAATGTTTTCTTCTAATTGTGTTATTTAGAAATGATTTAATTCAGTCTAAGCACAGAGATGCTAGCGTTCCCTCATCTTTTCGTCACTGCTGAATGTTATTTTTAAATGTTAATTTCATATATGTTGTGTAAGGAATGAATTGAGGAAATCAAAGGTTAGCCCTGAGTCCCTTTCTTGTTTGCTCAACTATTTGTCTGTTTCCCTTAGAATGTGTCAAAAGCTGACTAGTTTCAAAGTACTTATCAGATCTTGGGCCATTCTGTGTGATCTTGGTGATTGTCTTGAAAGTAACTAAGTAAAGAAGGACTAAGATGAGGAGAAAGGTGAGCCCTTCCCGCTAGTTCCTGCTCCAAAGGTTTCCTTTAAGTTTCCCTTTGCTTTTAATTTGTGTTCTATTAGAAGTGTATCAAAGGCTGGCTAGTTTCAAAGTACTTACCAGATCCTAGTTCGCTTCTATGTTTTTCTTAAGTGCCTGGTCAAAGGCTGGCTAGTTTCAAAGTACTTACCAGATCCTGGGCTGCTCTTTGTTCTGCATCTGTTAAATTCCCTTTCTTTTTGTATCATCCCATTCCATAAATCAAATTTCAAAGAGATCCTTAGGCCTAGATGACTTGCCCCATAGATTACTCTTGAACCTGGTTGTTTCAATTAAATTCTCTTATGACTCCATAGCCCAATGGATTGAAAACTTGCCATCATCTTTCTTCAGAATCAAAGTTTTTTTTTTTTACTTGCAACTTCTCACCTTTGAACCTATTTGCATATAGATCTTTCCGTCTCAGACAGCAACTATGTTCAACCATCTAAGAAAACCAAACAAAACCCTTGGCCTTCATAACTAGCCTAACATCATCACCCTAAACTTCAAAGACAATATCCATCTTTGTACATATTGGAGAGATCCCTCTCCGAATTCAGGAGGGCTAGATCCTAGAATCCCAAAGTTGGTTGAAATGATGTTAACTCTGTGATCGGACTTTACCAATCTTGCTTGTTATAGAGACCTAACAGAGCTCTTCTTGTAACTGATAATTTAGGTCATGAAATAAAGATGAATTAAAACACTGGACTTGAAGATTGTAACTGGTTTGGAGCATCAATACAAGCTGATTTATGGGATCCTAGTCTATGTTGATGGTGATTTTATTCTCATTGTAACTTGTTATTTGTTTTCTGTTTTCATTATGTTTCATATTCTTCTGTAAAGAACAGTTTAAACAGTGTTGGGACCTACTATACACCAGTAACCTTCTCTGGCTGAAAAATATTTATTTAAATGTTTTCTTTCAACTGCGTTATTTGAAAATGGCTTAATTCAGTTTAAGCATAGGAATGCTGGCGTTCCCTCGTCTTATTGTCTTTGCTGAATATTATTTTTGAATTTTACTTTCAGTATATGTTATGTGAAGATGAACTGAGGAAGATATGGTGAGCCCTGGTCCCAGTCTTGTTTGCATAACTGTTTGATTGTTTCCCTTAGAATATGTTAAAAGCTGGATAGTTTCAAAGCACTTACCAGATCTTAGGCCATTCTGTGTTATCTCTGTGATTGTCTTGGAAGTAGCCAAGTAAAGAAGAGCTAGGAGAGGATATGTGGTGAGCCCTACCCACTACTCTCTACTCCAAAGGTTGCCTTCAAGTTTCCCTTAGTTTTTATATGTTTTCTATTGAAAGTGTATCAAAGGCTGGCTAGTTTCAAAGTACCTACCAGATCCTAGTTTACTTTCATGTTTTTCTTAAGTGCTTGGTAAAAGGCTGGCTACTTTCAAAGTACTTACCAAATCATGGGCTACTCTTTGTTCTACATCTATATATTTCCCCTTCTTAATGTATCATTTCATTCCATAAATAAAACATTAAAGAGACCCTTAGACATAGATGACTTGCCCCATAGACCACTCTTGCCTCTTATTGTTCCAATTAAATCCTCTCATGAATCCATAACCCAATGGACTGAAATCATGCCATCATATTTCTTCTTGAATCAAAAACTTACTCTTTTACTTGCAACTTCTCACTTTTTAACCTCTTTGCCTTTGGGACTTTTCACCTCTAACAGAAATCACGCTCAACCATCCAAAAAACAAAACAAACCCTTGGCCTTCATAGCTAGCCTAATATCATTACTCCAAACTTCAAAGACATATCCATATTTTCACTCATTGGAGAGATCCCTCTCCGGATTCAGGAGGGCTAGATCCTAGAATCCCAAATTTGGTTGAAACGATGTTGTTTCTGTAATTTGACTCTGCCAATATTGCTAATAAATTATAGATTCCTAACATTTCTGGCGACTCCACTGGGGAACTACTATTGAATATTAGAAATTTTGTTCATAAAGCATCTAGTTTATTAACCATATCAGAGATTTGGTTTCCCCTTAAAAATCTTTATAATACCCTGAGAGTAAAAAGCAGCTTTTTCAAGCACTACCAAGGAATGGTAATCATGATGAAACTTGTTTGAATCAGTGACAATCTAGGTCAACCCTAGGATTCTCATAAGTCTTTATCTAACCTTGAAAAATCAGCTAGCTTAGCCATAAGAGTAGACTGTATTTGTCTCACAACCGTAGCTAAGTTTTGAAGCAAAGTTAGGACATTCTTAGAAACCACACAAATAAAAATAACTCAGAAAATACCAAAAAAATTTCAGATTGGTAGTAAAACACTTGCTCTTACACATTCACTTACCTTTGTTGTGTTTTACCTCATACTCTTAGACAGAGTCTGGAAAGGGCCAGGTAGCCTCCGGATCTCATCCTCTTTTAAGAGGTGACATATCTGGTAAATGCCTTCCCAGTCAATCTCTGGTTAGATTTTGTTGTGTTTCGAGATATCCTTGAAAAATGATGTTTCACAAGCACTGTGGTGGATAGTGTACCTCTTTGAAAACACTTTAAACTTTCCACCTGGCGACTCCACAATCCTGAACAGGCCTTAAGACTCCACTGGGAAGAACCCTTATCATTTTCATATCATTCAAATCCAGTTAGAGGACTGTAGGATTGAAATTTGTGTAAAGAGATCAATTAACCTCTCAAAGATTGTTATACTTGGTTGAACTTTTATTATTTTGTGGGTCTAAAAAACATAGCATAGTGGCTCCTAGAAAGATTCACACTGGAGCCCATCCTGACCCTGATCCACCTGAGATAGTTGATAACCCAGAAAGAATCCTTAGGAAGTCTCCTAAGATAGAATCTTCAAATATTTTCATATCACCCCTAAGAGCTAATTCGGTCCTTGAAAATCTTTCAGCTCTACAAAAATCACAAGATGACTTAGTTAATCCCTTTAGGACTAGATCCCTTGATGATTTAGATCAACTAGATTCTGATTCTTCACTTTCATCTTCTGAAACAAGTCAACATCTTGGGAATAGAGAAACAACACCTCCTGATTTACATTTTCTTTATAATCTGGGTGTCTCTCATCCAAAATTAGCTCAGCAATATACTATAGCCCCATCCACTTCTTTTCATCCTTCATCCACCACCCAAACTACTTCACTTCAGCCCACACCTCCTCTTGTTAATCCACCTCTTGCCAACCCACCCCCACCACATATCGTGGCAGTATGTTATGCTCCCTTAGCCCTTCCTATACCATTAGTCAATCTTCCACAGGACTATCAGTCCAAAATCCCATTGTATTATGCTAGCAATGCTACCACTGCATCACAACATGTGGATAAGATGAATGACTACTTTGACAGAAACGAAATTGATGATGATTCTGTCAAGCTTAGACTGTTTGCTCAAAGTTTTGGGGGGAGAAGTAAGAAAATGGTTTAAAGGCTTAACCCCCCGTAGTATTAATGATCTCCAAGGTTTCCATCAGACATTCTTAGACAAATGGGAAGTAAAGAAGAATCCTCTCAAAGTCCTTGCTGACTACAACAATCTCCATAGAAACCCCAGGGAAAGTGTACAAGCCTATTGTACTATATTTAACAGTGTGTATAATGCACTTTCCCCAGAATTAAAACCTCCACAAGGCTTAGCCTTAAACAATTTTCCTAAAGGATTTGACGTTGACATGACCTATTCACTTAGAGAGAGAGATTTTGCAACCCTTGAAGATATGAAAAGGGGTGCTCTTTCTGTGGAAGTCAACCTAATGGAGAAGAGGGCAAGGATTAAAGATGAAAAGAGAGTATCTTTTAGAGATGAATCCACACCTACTACCTCAAACTCAAAGATGGAAAGAATGATGGAGGAAATGATGAAGAAAATGAGAATTCTTGAGAGAGCACAAGCAAGTCAAAACCAAACTACTCCTCAAAACAGAAACCAAAACCAAAATCAGAATGTAAGAAGAAACCAGAATCCAAATAGACCTAGGGAAGATGATCAGCAGATCACTCCTCCCTTTCATCAAAACTATGTCAGTGAGGTTGAGGAAACAGATGAAATAACAGAGGAGGAGATCAACATGTTTGGGATAGAGCATGATGACTATGTAGTTCATTACGATAAAAAACAAGGTCTATACACACCTTATGATGACAAAAGAGATGATGAAGAAAATAATTATCAAGACATGGATAATGTCATCATAGAGACTCAAAGAGAATATGACCTTAGAAGAAAAAATGGTCACCAAAACCCTAACACCAAAACCTCTGACAAATCTTCTCACAACAACACTACAACCAAGCCTAAAATAGTCAAGCAAAAGGACAAAACAATGGATGTTAATTCTGGTAAAGGTAAAGAGAAAGACACTCAAAACCTTGAAAAACAGAGTGCAAACCTTAGTATTACTAACACTTCAGCTAGTACTCCTTTTTCAACCGTTGTGTCAAGTGTAGATAAAACAAATCAGCAAGCTGTTGTTTCTGATAGAATGGCAGTAAATAGGGCTGAAACCAGCACCTCAAAGAATCAAATTCCTTTCAGCCTGGAACAAGAAATCTCAAAGATCAAAATTTCTGTCCCTTTGACTGAGTTAGCTGCCCAACATGTATATAGGTCCAGAATTTTTAAGGCTTTGAACATAGAAGAAAATGAGGATACACTCAATATTAATGACGACCAACGAGAGCTTATTTTTGGTCCAAAGATTGAAGGTAAGTTTCAAGAGGGACCTGTCCCTCTCTTTTATGTAAGTTTGAACGTTTATGACAAAATTCTACACAATGCTATGCATGACTCGAGCGCTTCTCATAATTTAATGCCAAAAGATGTAATGGAGAGCCTGGGTCTTGAAATCACCAGACCTTATAAATATCTTTACTCTTTTTAATTGAGCAGAGTCAAGTGTTTAGGATTGATCAAAGACCTTTGTGTTAACTTAGCCCAGATTCCAGCCAAATGCTTAGTTATGGATGTTGTTGTGGCTGATGTGCCCCCAAAGTATGGAATGTTTTTATCAAGATCTTGGGGGGCTAAGTTACAGGGGACTATGCAAATAGACATGACCTATGCGACTATCCCTGTTTTCAATCAGACTAGAAGACTTTACAGGGAGTCTCATATGCAATACACAGTCACAAGTCAAGACAGACCACAAAAATCTCCTCTATACTCCGTGAGTACAGGCCTTGATTATTTTATCATGTTCAATGATGAAATCCTTAATGAACAAATCACTTCAACAGAATTAGTGACCAAAAGAGAAGAAGAGGAACATAATGCTGAAGTGTCTAAGCAGTTTGTTGTATTTGAAAACATTAGCAAACCAAACTCAAGTCTTGAACTACAAGTCATCAATCCATTAAACTTAAATCTTGATATTCAAGAAAACATTCCTCAACATATTGAAAAGCTTGAGGAATCAAATCATACAGAGGGCATTCACCAAACTGATAAAACTAAAAATGATCCTCTCAGGAGCATGTATTTTGATGGGTCATGCACTAGAACTAACGCTGGTGCAGGTGTTTGGATTACTAACAATGAAAGCAAACACACAGAATGCATTTCTTGCAAATTAAACTTTCAGTGTTCTAACAACATAGCAGAGTACGAATCCCTGCTCTTAGGCTTACATTTGCTAAAAAAGTTACGAGCCAAGAAAATAACTGTGTATGGGGATTCTGAGTTAATAATTAGGCAGGTCAATGGGGATTACAATGCAAATCATCCCAAACTTAGGGCCTATCGTAACTACGTCATGTATCTTTTGAAAACATTCGAGGAATCCAAAATAAGTTTTGTCCTGAGAAAAAGAAATCTTATTGCCCACAATTTAGCCTTTGTAGCTAGGACATGTCTAATGCCATATGAGACCAAATATTGTTCACCTCAGATAAAATTTATACCAGCTATGCCTGATAATAAAAAATATTGGCAGGTGTTTGATGGAGATAAACAAATAGAAGACTTCATGCAATTCAGAAATGAATTTGAACTGCATAGTTCAGATTCAGACTATGATACAGACTGCAGTGAAGAAAATTTTCTCGGTGAAGAAGAACCTTCTCCTGAGCTTGTCAATATTAACCTTCAGACTAGCAAACCTAGAAACAAAACAGAATTGAGTGCAGAATCAGAAACAAAGGAATTAGAAACTCTGCGTTCTAAAGATGAAAGTTTTCCAAGTGGTCTAACACCTTTAGAAGAGTTGTTTGATTTTAATGATGTGGCCAAAAAACCTAAACTGGAACCTGTAGAGACTAAAGTGGAAGAGTGCAACATAGGCAGTGAGGAAAAACCGAAAATGATCAAACTGTCCAAAACTTTGCCAGCTCACATTAAACTCAAATACATAGAGTTGTTCAAAGAATTTTCTGATTTTTTTTCATGGAGTTACGAAGATCTTAAGTCATATGACACTAAAATAATACAGCACAAAATCCCTCTTAAAGAAAACAAAAACCCATTCAAACAGAAACTGCGCAGAATAAACCCTGTACAACTGCCTTTGGTTAAGAAGGAAATCATGAAGATGTATGAAGCTGGTATTATTGTCCCTATTAGATATTCTGAGTGGGTATCTAATTTGGTGTCTGTTAGGAAGAAGACTGGAGAAATCAGGCTTTGTATAGATTTTAGAGATTTAAACAAAGCTTCGTTGAAAGACAACTACCCTTTACCAAAAATGGATCATATTTTACAAAGGGTGGTGGGGTCCAAAAGAATTTCTTTGCTTGATGGCTATTCAGGGTATAATCAGATCTTAGTTCACCCTGCTGATCAATTAAAGACAACTTTTACTACACCATGGGGCACTTTCATGTATGTGAAAATGCCTTTTGGTCTAATGAATGCTGGAGCAACCTTTCAGAGAGCCATGGACATAGCATTCTCGGAAGAATTGGGCTTCTTCATCATTATCTATCTAGATGATGTCACTGTGTTTTCAAAAACAGATGAAGAACATTTAGAACATTTGAGAAAAAATTTCGAGAAGTGCAAAAGGTTTGGAATATCTTTAAACCCTAAGAAGACACTATTTGGTCTCCAAGAAGGTAAGCTTCTTGGACACATTATTTCAGAAGAGGGTATAAAGATAGATCCAAAGAGGATTGAGGCTATATTGCAAATCTCTCATCCTCGAAATATCAAAGAGTTGCAGTATTTCATTGGAAAGATTAACTTTTTGAGAAGGTTCATCCCTAACTTGGCAGAGCTCCTTAGAAATATCACAAACATGTTGAAGAAGGAGCAAGGGATAAAATGGACCTTGGAAGCAAAGACATCCTTTGAGCTGGTGAAACAAGCGTTAACCAAAACACCGGTTCTCATAAGTCCTGATTTTTCAAAAGATTTTTATATTTTCTCATTTGCATCAGAACATACCATAGCTGCTGTCCTTTTACAGAAAAATCCACAAGGACAAGAGCAGCCCATTGCATTCTTTAGCAAGGCATTAAGGGATGCCCCTTTGAAGTATAACATCATGGAAAAGCAAGCTTTTTCTTTAGTTAAGGCTTTAAAGGACTTCAGAGTATACATCCTCCACTCACACATCATTGCCTTTGTCCCAAATTCAGTTGTTAAGGACATTCTAACACAGGACCTAGATGGTAAGAGAGGTAAGTGGATTGTTGTTATTCTTGAATATGATTTAGAGATAAAACCCACTAAGCTGATCAAAGGCCAAGGTCTAGCTAGATTAATGGTTGAGTCAAATTGTGAAGTTCTTGATATTAATATGATTAATGCTTTGGATAACCAAGAAGAACTCTCAACTCCCATTGTTGAAAATCATTTATGAATTCTCCTTGGTATGCTGATATTTTTTATGTTTTTCTTAATTTAAATACACCTCCTGGTTTGACAAAAACAAAGGCAAGATTCTTGAAGCTGAAAGCAGTAAACTATTGCATTATAGATAGATGTATTTATTGGAAAAATGCAAGTGGTATATTGCTTAAATGTTTGCCTGAGTTTGATGCAGAGAAGGTTAAGCAGGAATTCCATGAAGGAGAGTGTGGGGGTCATTTGTACTGGAAGTCAATAGCCAACAAAATTTTGAGGGCTGGTTTCTATTGGCCTACTCTTTTTCCTGATATACACAAGATGATCATTGCCTGTCACAAGTGCCAAATATTTGAGGGCAAAAGAAAACTTTTACCCCTTCCTCTGCATCCAATTACTGTTGAAGCCCCTTTTCAACAGTGGGGACTTGACTTCATAGGAGAAATCCATCCACCATCTTCTACCCAGCATAGGTGGATTCTTACTGCCACAGACTATTTCACTAAGTGGATATAAGCCATTCCTTATAGGCAGGCCAATGATTCAGTTATCATAAAATTTATGGAGACTAACATTCTCTCCAGATTTGTCCGTCCTACCAAAATGATCACTGATAACGTAGCAGCATTTGGATCAAAGAGGATGGTTGACTTCTTTCATAGATATCAGATATCATTGGGGCATTCCACAGCCTATTACCCTCAAGGTAATGGACTTGTAGAATCTTCCAACAAAATATTAGTGAACATAATCAAGAAACTGTTGGAGGACAACAAAAAGTCTTGGCACACAAATCTAGTCCATGCACTTTGGGCTGAGAGATTAACTTTGAAGAAATCTATTGGCATGTCACCCTTCCAGCTTGTGTATGGTACTGATGAAATTTTTCCAAATAGCCTTGTTGTAGCAGTAATGAAGTTGATCCAAGAGTTGCAGACTGAAGAAAATGACATGACCAAAAGGATAAATCAGACCATTCATATTCATCAGACTAGAGAGGAAGTGTATAACAAAGCATTAAAGAAACAATATAGCATCAAAAAGATTTTTGACATAAGAACAAAGGCTAGCAATTTCAAGATTGGGGACAAAGTTTTATAGTGGGACTCAAGGAGGGAAGAAAAGGGCAAGCATGGAAAATTTGACAACCTATGGCTTGGCCGTTACTCTATTCATTCATTTGCTGGTAATAATGCATTTTTCTTACAGGAAATGGATGGAATAGAATTGTTTGGGGGTCTTGTCAATGGCAGGATGCTTAAGCATTACTTCTCTTGATACATTTTATTTTTGAAGCCTTTTTTTATCTTTTTTCCCATTATGAATATTCCATCCACCATTGCATTCGAAGTTATGAAAAATAAAAAAAATACAAAAAAAAAGAAAGAAAGAAAGAAAGGAGGGCAGAAATGAAAACAATAAAGGCAAAGCCCCATGCCAAAAAAGAGAAACAAATCTGAAAGTGTGCAAGCTCAAATGCCACTCCTCAAAAACACACTTCTAGTTAGTCAAACTGTTAAATCTTGACTAATTGGCTTTAAATTTTTTGGTGATAGGATAGTGAATTCAATTTTCCAAATTGTTCAATCTTGGCTTATTAGCAGATAGATTAGGATATAAATTGTAGGTTCAAACAAACTCAAAATCTGAACCAAAGTTTCCAAAAGGAGATGACTCGAAACTGTTTTATTTTCTGAGTCATAAAAGAGAAAAACTGGTTCTAATTTGCTCAAAATCTAAACCAGAAGAAAAGAAAAGACAACTCAAAAAAAAAATCACTTCAACGGATTCCCCACAATACCCCGTTATCCGAATTCCTTTCCTTCTGAAAAAATTTTCCAGAAAATTTCTTTAAAATTAAAAGCTACCATCCCCAAAGATTGTAACCATTGTACTCCTAGTACAACATCAGAACCTCCCATAGGAATGGAAAGCACTGGAATAGTCAATACATATTCCCCCATGGTTAGCTTGATATTATGACATTTTCCAGAGCAATTTATAGTTCCTACATTTTCAACCATCACTTGACATTCTGGTGCAGGGTATAGGAAACAATTTAATACCTTGGCTACCTTACAATGAATAAAATTATGGGTGCTACCTGAATCAATCAATACTGTTAGTATGAATCTTTCGTCGTAAGAGATCACTTTAGCTACGCATAACAAATATCCCTAACATCGATTATGGCTGCAAAATACCTTTAAGATTGCTGCACAAATTCAGATCTAAGCACAAAAGATATTAAGCAGATAAAAAATAACATAACTCCATAGATCCAATGAACAAGGTAAGAAGAATGTATATGAAAGAATTTTGTACTATATTAAAGAATGGGGCACCTGAGAGGAAAACAAGAAAGGTGTTTTCTAGTTCTCCTCAGTGGGATGGGTTCTTGGAAGTCCTCAGTGTTTCAGATCTAGCATTTCTCTCTCTTATGGATGTGGAAAAGCAAACATAGAACTCAATGGGAGTTCACAAAGAAAAAATGGAAAATGGTGACCAAGAGAAGATCTAGAGTGATCTAATGCAATGAAGGTGACTAATGAATGGGGAAAACCCCCCTATTTATAACAAAATATTGGGGCGGTCTAGAACGCGGTGCATGAATAAAATATTATTAACCGAATTCTAGAAGCACCTTTTAGGAATATTTTATTATATTTGTTGGAGGGAAAAGGGTTCTTGACTTGGGTCAATTCCTTTATTTATAAATAATAAATAAATAAATGATTTATTTATCATTTTAGGGAAATGATGGGAATATAATTAAATAAATAATGGTTTATTTAATTATTTATGAATGATTTAGTCAAATTTAACTAAGAATATTATTTAAATAATGATTTAAATAACTTATTCTTAGGAAATAATTAAATAAATAAGGATTTATTTAATTAAGTTCCTTATTTTGGGTTAAATATGACCAGGAAATATAAACAAATAAGTTATTTTATGTGGTGAAATCAATTTTACTTAGGGTAAAATTGGTCTTACATGGTGTACTTGGGTTCATCTAATAATAACAGGTTGGATGACCAAAAATTGGTGTAACAGATTGCCCCCCAACGTACGAGTGTTAGGAGCAAATTGTATGACCGAAGTATGTTGTAAGAACTCAATCACTAGGCATCAAGACAGAGGTGAGAGAGAAATGTAAGGATGTCTGAGGTGTGAAAGGACTAGACCTAGAGGAGACGAGACTTACAGGTGCAACAAGTCTCTATGAAGTTGTACCTGTGCTAAAGGCAGTGGGGGAGGCATACCTATGCCCACCGAGAAAAAATACAAAGAATAAGGCGCCCGAAAAACCACAAAACGCAATAAGTATAGAGAATAAGGCGCCCAGAAAACCACGGAACACAATAATGAAGCATGTGCTAGCCTAAACAGGAGCCAGATAAATAACATGATGAATCCCACATACATGTGATGCCTGGAATAATCGTCAGGGCTTATACAATAATATGGTAGTACATGAGATATAAATACGCCCAAATTCCCCCTACTCATGGGGAAGGGCTCACAACATCTGACTGGTACATGCAAATTGACGAGGTGCTGCAAGTGGTTGAGGCCGATATCATAAAATGAGAGGAGATGCATCAAGGGCAGAAATGAAGAAGTCATCCGGGCATGTGGGGGGCTACCTGCAGGGCCAGCCCCTCATGAGGGTTGAGACATCTCACACATGCCCGGGAATCACCAATATCTGCTGCTGCATCACTGGACCATCAAGTGTATAGATCATGATCATGCTGAGAAAAGTTGGAACCAAGGTACACAGCCTCCTAGACCTGTCTTTTGGAGTAAATGAGCTGATGTTGACCAAAGTAGGTCTGCCATAGGTGAGGCAATAATGGAACCCCAACTAAGGCACGAGGGAAAATAGTAGAGCGACGAACAGACAAATAGTAATGATGATAATGAAATGGGGGATGATCCAAAGGGGACCATAAAGAACATGAGTACAAAATGGTATCTCATGATGGAAATTGACATGAACAGGAATGAGTATAGAGGCAAGGTGGTGCCCCCAATGACATGTGTTGTAAGTGAGAAAATCCGATTTCTAGGAGAGGTGAATAGACTCTTCATGGAAAAAATGTGTCCTGGTGAAGTAGCAAGGTACTAAAAACTAAAAGGTACCCAAAGCTCATGAACAGGTCAGGTCGCACTTTTTGGGGTCTATTCTGTGACCTGGGTAGTAGGTATTGGGCAGACAACTATGACGTGTCCCAGGAAATGACTTGAAAAGTGCGACTTATCAAAGAAAGAGGGTTTCAGGGCTATTTTTGGCTGAGATCTAGTATTTTTATGGCTGAGGGGCATAGGTGCCCCCAAGCATGTTGTGGTTATGCCAAAATGTATGTAGCAAACAAGGGGAATCTAAACACATTTGAATGATATGGTGTGCCATTTGTTTTTGTTATGGGTATGCAGTTTGAGAAATAAAATGGAGGATTACCAATCTCTTTTAGTACTGCATACATGATTCAAATGGGCTTTAAGTTTCTGGGTGGGCATACTTGGTGCCACTATCCCAAATAGAGGATTTGGAGATAATGAACTGATGCTCTCTTAGAAAACCTATCGGTTGGTCATCAACAATATCTAAACGATTGGGTTGCTGATGTAAGATGAAGGAACGATAAGGGGTATCATCCCTAGAGTGATATGAAGTGATATGGGACTTTAGAGGTTCTTCTAAATGTGGAAGAAAAATGGTACTAAAGTCCGCATGACCAGATACACTAGGAGAGTTGTGGAGAATTTCTTCTCTTGGTCTCTCAAATAAGGGTGCCCCCTTACCCAAACATGGTGTTTCAATGTAATGTCCACAAGGTGTATGTGGTTCGAATGTATGGTGGCGATGTAAGGGGGAATAGATAAAGTCGGGGGTGGGGATTTCTTCCATAATGTTGTCATCGTGATAGAATATGGGTTGATTGGTGGAAGAAAGACCACCTGACGCGGCAAAGCTACCTGACTCATCATCATGAGAAGAGAGGTTCACATACGCATCGTCACAAGGGGTGGCAGAAGAGTAAGCAGATAAGGGATTTGTCGATGTTGAGCCCAGGGTGATCGCTGAAGGAAGGTCAAGCGAAACAACAGGGGAGGATTCAGAGGGAATGTTCCCAGAGGGTCGCATGGATGATGATAGGTAGAATATGGTGGATGAAGGCTCCGTCATCTTGACATCAGGAGGGGGAATGTCAATGGGTGTCGTCATGTCTAGTAATTCTGTTGAAGCAAAGCATACAGAGAGGGCAGAGGTGGACTCATTACGCTTGGTCTCGAATTGGTGGAAAATGGCTAGAGAGGTGCAGAAGTCCTTGAGGTGGGGACAGAGGTGGGTGTAGTGGCCATGGAGATCACACAAAGCACATGGGTGGTTGGTGTGAATAGTCTTGGTGTTCTTGGCCATAGTCGCGGGAGGAACAGAGGTTTTGGGGACCATGGTCTTAGGGAACGTGACATTAACCATGGGCTTGAGATGAGGCAACTCAGGACAGGTATGTGTGGCGTGACCGAAAATATCACACAAAGCACACTGTATGGTATGCTTTGAGGGACGAGGAGGGGCAGGGTTTGTTGGGGCAGCCTTGTCCTTTGATGCCCCCTTGCAAGCTTTGCCCTTCTTGCCCGAAGCGGTCACAATAAGAGGTGGTTCCTGTTGAGGTGACTGAGGCACTGTGGCAGTAGAAGAAGTCATGAAGATTGGTTGAACTGGGGTCAAAGCAAGATAAGTTTTGGGTTGACCAGGCGGGGTAGCAGCTGGAGGATCAAGGTACTAGACGAGAATCCCAAGGGTCAAGTTAGGAAGAGAGAGGGTGGCCATGACAGGTACTGTGTACACTCCTGGTGGGGGAGCTAGGAATGGTATCTGATCAGCGGGGTAATGGCCAGGAGGGACGGCTCCAAGATGGTTGAGACTTGGTGGAACCGACCCAGGAGGGTAAAGAGGCACATGGGTATCAGCAGTAGGAGAAGGGTCAAAAGGGAGAGGTCTGGCTGGCTGAGGCGAAGGGCTAGGAGCAGGTTGTAGCGGGTGAAATTGAGGTTGCTGACTAGCCAAAGCAGGCCGCTTAAGGTCAGCCTGAGATGATTGCATCATGCAAACATTCGCCAAGCTAGGATTAGTGATAGGAGGAGGAGGAATACTAAGGAAAGTTCCAAGCAAGGAGGGATCCTTGTAGATTCCGGGGGAGACATTGGTCAAAGAGACGATGGTGTGCTTATTGGCTATAGAAGAGATGGTTGACTCAGGGGAGCCCTGAGATTTTGGCTCATGATATGTCAACTGGTCAATGGTGACTATCTTTCCATTATGAGGGAAAAACATCTTGTGGTGGACTGCGGATGGGACAATAGACATGGCATAGGTGTAACTATGCCTCAAAAGAATTTTATAGTCAAGAGGGGCGTCGATAACTTCAACTTCAACGCAAACAGTCTTGCCCATAAGAGTGATAGGACAGTTGTGGAAAAGGCTGATGGGTTGGGAGGTGTGGCCATCCCATGCTCGAAGAGTGATCGTGGGAGGGGCCAACTCAGGAGAGACGAGTTGTTTCCAAACTGAAGCGGACATCACACAGGTGGATGCCCCCTCATATATGATGCACCGGGAAATGTTAGCGGTCCGGATTTGGACTGGGATTTGGAAAGCGATGGAAGCAGGAAGAGGGGGAGACTCTGACTGATGAGAGTTGAAAACAATCAATTGGTCATCCACGGGATATACAGCACCCAAGGTAGATAGAAGAGCTTTTCTTTGAGAGGGGCACGATTGGAGGAGTTCCAGTGTTGAAATGGCAGTGGGAGATTGGTCCAGCTCATCTACTATACTATATGAATGGGCAACATGGTCAGAGGCAGCATTTCGGCGTAATGGTCCCTTAAGAATCTTGGTATGAACCTCGGCTTTGGGCGGAGGGATATGCGAGGGACTACTAGTTGTCGGAAGAGGCTCTGTAGAACCTAAAGAAGATGACTCAGGGGCAGATGAAGCAAGAGGCTGGGGGAATGGACGGGACTGAGTTTGGAGGTTAAGGTCAATGGTTATAGGTTGGTCAGATTTCATCATGAGGATCTGGTAATCAGAGGTACCAGATGGAGGAGGTTGAGTGGTTACTAGTCCGTGGGGTGACTGGGTAGCCACAAATCCCTGCGGTGCATCCACCTGCTCTTGAGGGAGCGGGGACTGTTGTTGTGGGGGTTGAGAAGACACGGGAGGCGGGGGTGCGAATGCTAGAGGAGTTGGGGCACTAGGCTGTGGGTATGAATGATAATGAGGTTGGGTAACAGTGTGGTAAACCGGAGGTTGGGTAGAAAGAGGAAGCATACTGGATCCTGGATGCGTGCTACCGGGAGGGGGAGAAGTGCAAGAGGTGGTGCCCCCTCCCCCAGGAAAACCATAGCTCATGGGAGGTTGAGCGGATGGATGAGAGAGAGCTCCAACAATACCGTCGGTGGCATGAGGTGCCCCCAGTGTGTTAGTGCCACTGGGTCTAGGGAGGTCAGGAAGGACGGTATAAACGTAACCATATTGAGCATAGATCAGGTCGTATTTCAAGGCTATTTGGAGGGCGGCTTCTTCGGATTGAGGAAAATGGGATGCGACATCTTTGCCGATGGCGTGTAAGAGAGATATAAGGAACCAGTCCATGTAGACAAGGTCTTCGAAGGTAGGGGCTTGACATAGGCTCTTTCTTCTCTGCCATTCTTTAACATGATCAAATAGGCGGGTCGCAGACGATTGATGGAAAGAAGTCAAAAGTTCGATACCGTTGTCATAATGAGGGGGAAGTTGGAAATAAGATAAGAAGGTGCGGGCAAGGATCACAAAGGTGGTATGGGAAGAGGTGGGCTGGTCAACATACCACTTAGAAGCTTCGCCTGTAAGCGTGCATTGGAACAACCGAAGATGAATGGAATCATCGGTGATGGAATTGGAGGAACACCACATGTGGAAAGATTGGATATGGTTAGAGGGATCTTCACTAGCAAGGCCTTCGAACTTGGGAATGTCGGAGGGGAGCTTGGTTGGCATAGCAGGCCAACTAACATCGTGGCGAATAGGATCATTAATCAGCTGATTGAAATCGGGGAGACTGAGGCCAGCCATATAAGGGAGTAATGGGGCAGTCAAGGTAGGTCCCGTAGGAGTTCCACTAGACATGGACCCAGCAGTAGAACTGGGGTTAGGGCTAGGTCTAGAACTAGACATGGTGAAGGTAACAGGAGGGGAACCAAGAGGAGGGGGAGAACTCGAACAATCAAAGGAGGAGGCAGAGTGCGAACTCGGGGGAGGATGGTTTTGATAGCGACAGGAAGGAGGAAGTTGACCAAGCGGAAACTGAGGGTGAAGGCCAAGAAGTCTCCAATAAAGGCGCCTTGGGGGCGCAATGATGACGGGAAGAAGAAAAAACCAACAAGGGCAGAAAGGTGCAGTGACAATTGATTTTAAAGTCTTTGCCAAGTAGTGGTAACCAGGAACTTGTTCACTTAGGGTCAGTGTGTGTCGTGCATTAATTTTAATTGTTTAAACCCAAACGTTTTGAGAGTAAAAGAAAAAGTGTGTTGTGTAACTGAAAAGAAATCTGCAGTAAATAAGACTAAAAGAACATAAAATGAACAGCTACTAATGCATCAATCTAACCCAAGAAGGCGGGTCTCTCAAAACTAGTATATAAGAGGGAAAGAACTAAGAAAAGAATGCTAAAAAGAGGCCAATAGATCAAATGTCAGGAGGGACTGGGATCTAAAGGAGAAATCTACTGAAAAGTGGTGCAGAGAACAACAAAGAGGCAGAGGCAAGGTTGTTGCTAAAAAGGAGGAGATCAGCTAAAACTAGAAGAGACAAGGCAGTGGCCTTAGAAATGGACCCAAAAAAAACGATATGAGGTGATTTGAGAGGGAGAAGAGCTGATCTAAAAGGATCTGAAAGGGAGGTATCAGATCTGAGAAAAATAAGGCTGAAACTCTGAAAATTCAGACATCTGAAATAGAAAAGACTCTCCCACAAAAAGTGGAGGGTATTAGAGCCCTAAGGGGCAAGATTCCCTCTTAGTTGAGTAAAATGGAGCAAGAATAGGTCTAAACGGGCAAATACAAAGGTCAGACAACCCTGACAGAGGTTCAGACAAAACCCAGAAAAATTTCAGAAAAATTCCAGAAAAAAGTCCAGGTCACAGTTTTTGACCTATTTTTCACTCAGGTCACACTTTTTGGGCTGTTTTCTGTGACCTAGGACGCACTTTTTGGGCCGAAAAGTGTGACCTGCACTTCCGGTACTCTCAGCGGTAGATTTCAGAAAAAAATTTCGTCTCAGCTGCAGCTGATGTCGGTCACCTGCGCAATAAGGCCAGAAACACACGGAAGTTAAAAATTTGACTGTTTAAGGGTTTTAGGGGTGAAAATCACCATAAAAATAGGAAAAATAGAAAAGGGGAGAGAAACCCTAGGGTCTGAAACAGCTGGATATGCAGCAATATATGAAACAACAGCGACCGCAAAAGAAAACCTGTGTGGAGTCGCTAATTTTTAGTATGAATCTTTCATCGTAAAAGATCACTTTAGCTATGCATAATAAATAGCCCTAACATCAATTATGGCTACAAAATAACTTTAATATTGCTGCACAAATTCATATCTAAGCACAAAAGATATTAAGCAGATAAAAAATAACATAACTCCATAGATCCAATGAACAAGACAAGAAGAATGTATATGAAAGAATTTTGTATTATATTAAAGAATGGGGCACCTCAGAGGAAAATAAGAAAGGTGTTTTCCATTTCTCCTCAGTGGGATGGGTTCTTGGAAGTCCTCAGTGTTTCAGATCTAGCATTTCTCTCTCTTATGGTTATGGAAAAGCAAACATAGAACTCAATGGGAGTTCACAAAGCAAAATGGAAAATGGTGACCAAGAGAAGATCCATAGTGATCTAATGCAATGAAGGTGACTAATGAATGGGTAAAACCCTTCTATTTATAACAAAATATTGGGGTGTTCTAGAACTCGGTGCATGAATAAAATATTATTAATCACATTCTAGAATCACCCTTTAGGAATATTTTATTATATTTGTTGGAGGGAAAAGGGTTCTTGACTTGGGTCAATTCCTTTATTTATAAATGATAAATAAATAAATGGTTTATTTATCATCTTAGGGAAGTGATGGGAATATAATTAAATAAATAATGGTTTATTTAATTATTTATGGATGATTTAGTCAAATTTAACTAAGAATATTATTTAAATAATGATTTAAATAACCTATTCTTAGGGAATAATTAAATAAATAAGGATTTATTTAATTAAGTTCCTTATTTTGGGTTAAATATGACCAGGAAATATAAACAAATAAGTTATTTTATGTGGTGAAAGCAATTTTAGTTAGGGTAAAATTGGTCTTACATGGTGTACCTGGGTTCATCTAATAATAACAGGTTAGATGACCAAAAATTGGTTTAACAAATACTATTACCTTTTTCTTCTTGATATTTCCTTCTATCTTGAGAGTTTGAGGAATGGTAATTCCTGCCAGTGCATTACATGATATGGTCAGATTCATTTCTTCCCCTTCTATGGGTGGTTCCTAGTGTATATCCTCTGCTTGTTCATTTTCTTCTTCCTCTTCACAATCTATGTAAAATAATTTCTTCTCAGCACACTTATGAACTTTAGTGTATTAGCTATCACAAATGTAGAAAAGCCCTTTTGCTCTTTTTTCTTTCAATTTTTGTGGTGTCAACCTTGTAGGTTGTGGAAATCTAGGCATAGAAACACTTCCTTCTTTATAGAAGTGAGTGGTAGGCTTCCTTGTTGCCATAATTTTACATTCAATTTTTCTTGCTAACATGAATGCCTTCTCCAATGAATCAGGTTCCAAAACGTGAAATTCATGTTGGATGTTATCCTTTAAAGTACCTATGAAGAGATCAATTTTGGAAAGTCCTCAATGTGCTCCCCCACTAAGCCCTTTTGTTTGAGATTTATCAATTGGCTAAAGAAGGTGTTGCTCTTTGTATCCTCATAATGTGCTATCATTTCCTCCGTAAAAATTGACCAAGTGAAAATTTTTTTACGGGAGCAAAGCCATCGATACCATACAAATGTATTTTTTTCTAAATGTAAAGTTGCAATGCGTACCTTTTGTGTGTTTTGCATGTTATGGAGATCAAAATATTGCTCCATCTCTAGTATCCATGTTACTGGATCCTTTCCATCAAACTTACTGATATCCATTTTTGGAATATGGTGGTTCTTCCTGCCAACACTAGAGTTTATGAAATCACGATTAACATTTATTTTGTTCTCATCATGAGTTTCTTCTACTATATTTTCACCATTATGAAACATTTCTTGTATCAACTTTTTCAAACCTTCCATGTATGCTTTTAGATCCTTCTTCATGTTTTCCATGTTGTCTTTCATGCCATCCATCTTAGCTTCCATGCCTTTCTTCAAAACTTCCATTTCATTTTTTGTTGCTCTTTGCGAGAGCGAAATTTGATGCACTTGCTCTTGTAATTTTGATATATCATGTTGCAATTCTTCATCTTCATGAGTCATAGTAGAGCCTTCTGAAGGCTTAATGGGTTTCAAATTATTTTTATGGGGCATATTTTAGAACCCAATACTGATATATATTCTACAATATTCCCTTGGAATCAATTCAAACTAATTCTTCAAACAAGACTTATGCAATTCAGAAAAAAAATGCACACCTTTTTCTTGCTTTTGTGGAGCTCGATATTGAAATTGAATTATCTCTGTGATTGTAGCACTTCAATATTTTAATTTTAGTATCGATATAGCCCTATTAATTCTCTTTCAAATGCCACAGGTCTGACCTGATTTGGATTCTCCAAGGAAAATCTATGTCCAATCTCCCACAATGACCTAATTATGGACTGGTTCAGTAGAGCGAACTTGTACGACTTGTCACTGGTCACTGTTTCTTCCTTCGGCCCTAAAATTAATAGCCAAGAAACTACATTCCATTTAATTATGACCACTTTTTACAGCACTCTAATACGATGCTCAGAGAGAGATTTATGAATATTTTCCCACGATCACCTCTTTGAGATGAAATTCGGGAGCCTGAAAAAGAACTACCTTCCACAGATCATATATTCGCAAATATTGTGAACCAAGCTCTAAATTTTTTTGAAATGTTTCCTTAGGATTTCAGCTTCGCACCCTAAAATTTTTAGATTCTGAACCTTCTTATAAAAAAGGTTATAGCGAAAATTCCACGATGACCTGTTTAGAGAAGCAAAACCCTAGAATCCAAAGCTTTGATACCAAATGTTGTGTAACCAGCTCCAAAAATAGAAGAAAATAGATATCAACGCCTTATAAATAAGCCAATTTGAGGGGAAAACCTCTAATACATTACATAAATGAACAATTCTTGGATGATAAAATTTAGAAAACCTCCTTTCTATATATAGGTGTCCATGGGGCCATAATGTAATCCTATTGGGGCCACAATGTAATCCTAGCCGACCTAACAATAATAATTTAAGGGCACAATGATAACAATATGGGGGTTACAAGGGTACAATAATAACAATAAGGGGGTTACACTAACAACAATAAGGGACTATACCAGTAATATAGGGACCTAACACCGACCGCGTTTATCATCACCTCACCCTGCATATGATAAACATGTGTGTTGGTCAATAGAGCATCCCCTACATGGTGCTCGTCACCCAAAATAGACCATAAATCACAGCAAATGATGCCATGGCCATACCAATTTAGTCTAGGAAGCCCCTCATGCCCATCCATTCATCATGCACAAGGTCAAGTTCACCATATAAGCTGACACCCTCTTCCCGGATGACCAGGTTGTAGAAGGAGATTGAAAGTGCAACTTCACACATCGCATTTGGCCCACCATACCTCCATCAGCATAATCCAATCTACAACACTTCTCCATCCACTTCATCAACCCCACACATGAGACCAACTAATGGGACCCCCACCCCCAGCAAAACATCATCCTCACACATTCAGTGAGTGAACCATTTCATGTTTTGGGGTACCCATCTCTGTGTTTTGTAGAAACCAAAGAAAATTATTTTATTCTTTTGGTAACTATACAAAGGCCACAAATGATGCACTTTTCCCCTTGAACCTCATATTTCATCTTTTCCCCATGGCTGCAGTCCCTCATTCCCTTGGTTGTAGTATCTCACCCTCATGCACGCACCATCATGACATTCATAGCTGGTTCACACTCGCCCTAGAAGTCCTACCGAATCCAGGAATTTTCCCTTCAAAAATAACTATGACTGCCGCCAAGATGCTAAAGTATACTCCGACCTTGGGCCACTGAATCCTCGTCCTCCATTTTCAGTCACTTCTCACCAACATGCCTATGTTAAACCCATCACATCTAGGTCCCCGACCCCTCAGGTCGACAACCCATGGTTCGGTTAAGGCTTCCTTTTTGTCAACTTTGACACCTCTTTTCCAAAAAGAAAGTGGTACCTTGGATTACCTCTCCCCATTCAAAGGGGTATCCTTTGGTGGCACTGTGGGAGACATCATTGTCCACAGATGTCATCGATCCTCCTGAAATTTGACTACAACAAAATATTTCATGTCACGATGGTATCATACCTTACAACCATTGCACTTTGATTAAGATTCGTCAAAGACCCATGCCTCCATAAGCATCTCTGTCAACAATGCTTACATGGGAAGGTCTCAGCCAGTACATATGTGTACATTGTGCAACTATATGCCATACTAATTTTACGCATATGGTTACTACATTCCACCTATCTTCAAAGAAAAAATTCCCCTGAAGGCGTCAACAGTCATCATCAACAACCGCTAGCATCACTACCACAGTAGTGATGTAGACATCACATGTATCTATCAATTTTGTTTAACTAGCCATAACATCACGAGCATGGGACATGCCCGCCTCATTGAAATTTTGTATATATGTTGTATATTTTGTTTGCTTGTAGGGGTCCCTTAGGCCATGGTCATCTCAGAAACGGTGCAAGGTGTTGTCAATTCCAAGACTCACGTAGACCTCTCTCTCTCTCTTTGCGCGTGATACAGAAAATAAACTATAATGTATTTCGGCTATATAGTCCTTCATAGACCTCACATGTTAGGGGGAAACTGTTAACACTGTAAAATCGTACAGCAGAAGATGACATTAATTGATTTTAAGCCAAAGGATTTACAGGGCAGGAAGAGATTATGGAATCAAGAAAGTATTTAAATAATCTAAGGTTTTGAGAAAATTAGATTTGAACTAGTCTTAAATGCTAAATCGTGTGCTTAATCCTTCGAGAAGAATGCTTTCTATGCACCTTTTTGTCTGATAAGCACACATTCTTGAAAGTGGAAAAATCTCACTTTCTGGGACCACACAAAGCAACGGACAATTACTCCTTACATGAAGCTACCTAAGGGCAGCCACCAACACCTCCTTAGACACTATGTGAGCACACAAAGGAATATTTGGAGCATAAAATGGAACCATACCTTTCCCTTGGGTCACAATCCACCATGTACCAAGGGAGGGAAGGAGGATTTGAAATCCCCTATATAAAGCCACCAAGAGATGAAGAATAGGTGATCACATTGTTATGTTGGCCAGAATTGCCCAAGAAATACTAGAAGTGTGTTACCCAAAGCTGGAGATAGAGGGGACTCGATTTTTGGCCACCCAACAATCCTAGTCCATCATGGTGGAGAGAGAGAGAGACTGCATCAGAGCCAGAACTTGGAAAAACAACATCCTTGCATCGGGACCTAGAACCATTGTCTAGGGGCCCTTTGTCAAGTGGGTAAAATTTATTCTCCATATCAAATATTTAATAAGAAGAGGCCTTCAGCCATCGTTTGCATTATTATCATTTTCACTCTCTTCAATAGCTTTTTTATATTTTTTTTTAGATTTTAGTTTACTTTGAGCATACATTCGCATATTTTTTCCTCTAGATTATATGCTTTTGAGCTCCACCACTTTCTGCCTGCTACCAATAGTTTATAGGAGTAGACCACACCCCTTAAACTGTTGTGATTTTGTACACTTGTGCGTCAAATCCACCACAACAGTTAGGGTTATGTTATAGTTAAGGTTAAGGTTTAGTAAATATTCAGGTTAAGGTTAAGGTTACAGGTCTTAACCTTCACCTTCACTATAACCTAACCTTAACCTTGACCTTAACTACAACCTAACCCTAACCTTGACCAAACCCTTAACATTAACCTTAAACTTAACCTAACCTTAACCTTAACTAAACACTTAACCTTAAACTTAACCTTAACCTTAAGCTAACCTTAACCTATCCTTAACCTTAACCTGACCTTAACCTTGAATTAACCTTAACATTAACCTTAACCTTCTTAAACCCTTAACCTTAACCTTAACCTTAACCTTAACCTTAACTTAACATTAACCTTAACCTAACCTTAAACTTACCCTTAACCTAATCTTAAGCTTAACCTTGACCTTAACCTTAACCTTAAACTTAACCTTGACCTTAACTATAACCTAACCCTAACCTTAACCAAACCCTTAACCTTAACCTTAACCTTAACCTTCCCATAACCATAACCTTAACCTTAACGTTGACCTTACCCTTAACCTTAACTTTAAACTTACCCCCTTAACATTAACCTTAACCTTAACCTGACTAAACCTGTAACCTTAACCTTAACCTAACCTTAACCATAACCTTAACCTTAACCATAACCTTACCCTTACCTAGCCTTAACCTTAACCTAACCTTTACCTAACCTTAACCCTAACCATAACCTTAACTTTACCCTTAAGCTAACCTTAACATTAAAGTTAACTTAACCTAACCTTAACCTTAACTATATCCTTACCCTTAACCTAACCCTAAACTTAACCTTAACCTTGACCTTGACCTTAACCTTAACCCTAACCTTACCCTTAACCTTCACCTTAATCTTAACCATAACTTGACTAAACCTGTAACCCTTAACCTTAACCTTTACCTAACCTAACCTTAACCTAACCATAACCTTAATCTTAACCTTCCCATAACTATAGCCTTAACCTTAACCTAACCCTAACCTTGACCAAACCCTTCACCTTTACTTTAACCTTAACCGTAACCTAACTTTAACCTGACTAAACCCGTAACCTTAACCTTAACCTAGCCTTAACCTTGACCTTAACTATAGCCTAACCCTAACCTTAAGATTAACCCATAAACTTAACCTTATATTTAAGGTTACGGTTAAGGTTAAGGTTAAGGTTATGGTGAAGGTTAAGGTCAAGGTCAAGGTTAAGGTTAGGTTAAGGTTAAGGTTAGGGTAAGGTTAGGGTAAAGGTTTAGGTTAAGGTTAAGGTTAAGGGTAAGGTTAAAGTTAAGGTTAAGGTTACATTAAGGGAAAAGTTAAGGTTAAGGTTAAGGTTAAGGGTAAAGTCAAGGTTAAGGTTATGTTAAGGTTCAAGTTTCGGGTTTAGTCATATAAAGGTTAGATTAAGGTTAAGGTTAAGATAAGGTTTGGTTAACCTTAAACTTACCCTTAACCTTATCTTAACCTTACATTAACCTTAACCCTAACCTTACCCTTAACCTTAACTATAACCTAACCCATAAGCTTAGCCTTCCAAAACCCTTAACTTTAACCTTAACTTAACCTTAACCTTACCCTTACCCTTCACCTTAACCTTAATCTTAACCTGACCAAACCTTAACCTTGACCTTAACTTTAAGAGAAACATTTGATTTGTAAATATATCATTCTTGAAGCCTCCATGTGTCTTCTATCCTTTAAAGAATCTTCACTGCTGTTTTCATTAATGAACCTTGTTGTCTGTAAAAGAAGCTGTTCTAAAAAAGGCCTCCATTTTCTCCATTTCACTCCCACAAAATTCCCCATTTTTCATCCTCATTCCCTTCACAAAATTCCACTGTAGACCATTTCAACCTCCATCTCATCCTAAACCCCAATTAAACCTTATATTTCCCTTTATTTGGTTTAAAATGCTTCCTTCCATCTATCGGAACCTCCAAATTCCTCAAAAAATCCTTCAAAATCCTTAAAAATACCCATTTTTTCATTAAGGCCTTAAGCCCCTTTGGCCTTAGCCATAGCCCCTGTTCCCCATATAAGCCACGCTATGACCAAGCGCTAAGGCCTAATCGCAATTGCAAAAAACTCATTCCCTTTGTTCTTTTTCCCCAAATCCGCGATGCAATGAGCTCCTCTCTTCCAATCTTCTGATCTAATCTCGACTGTCGAATCCACAAGAACCGAGGACTGAGATTCAATCGTGCTCCACTCATGAGCCCATCACCTGCGCCCACCGATTTGATCTAGACCATTGAATCCACAAGAACCAATGGCCAGGATCTCAGCGTGCTCCACCCATAGCCCTCCGTCATGACCCCGCCAATTTAATCCTGACTATTGACCTCTTTCGATCCTACGACCAATGCTTAATCACATATCGAAAACACAGTCTCCCCTTTTTCCTTTCCTCCAATCGCCCGATTCCCTGATTCGATCCTAACTGTCGAATACAAAAGAACCGACGACCAATATTTCATCGCACTCCGCATTTTCCTTTATCCCTTTCACTATTCTGCTAATCACCAATTAGATCTACGTCATCAATTCCTACAGATCCGACGGCTCCCATATCTTCGCTCATTCACTTACCCCGTTTTCCTCTTGTTCAAAAACTCCGCTTTCTCTTTAAATCCCGACCATCTGATCCGCAGATCTAACGGTCCTAACTCCACCCCACCATTTTTTCTGCCCCATGCAACTTTCCCCATAGTGCATCACCTGCACCGTCAGATCTTCCGCCCATCATCCAATGGCTGAAATTTCATATTGCATAATTTTTGCGCCCAAGAGTTAATGTTTAAAATTTACGCGATAAAGGCAGTCTTGAGAATCCACATGGAGATCACTGAGTGGAATCACGTTCTGAAAGTGCAAACCGCCTTCCCCCCATTTTGTTGCACGAAAACCATTCCGGTTTTCCACCTTACCACCCTTCACAATGCAACATTGGCTTTTACTCCCAACCGTTGATCTCTAAGATCAAACAGCTCTTATTATATTTCAGCCCGTTCACTTACTTTTCATCTATTCTTCCAAATGATTCCATTGGGAAATCCCCGTCGTTGATTGTTCTAATCTAATGGCCCACATTTAATCTTGCCCCCATCCATTTTCCATTCATCTAACCTCCCAAACGACTCCATCGAGCAATCTCCACCGTTGATTATTCTAATCTAACGGTCCATAACGCATGTCCCACCCAAACTCCCATCAGACCTATTTTCACCTTTCACCATGATTTTAAGCCCATTTTCCACTGAATCTAATTTTTCCCCTCACTGTTCCTCCATCCCCATGAGCCTCCGAAGCAGCCATCCTCACTCCAATAGGTTTTTATAACGTGTTTATCGTGTTTTGCAGGGTTTACAGGTGGTGAATGCATTCTGTCTCCACATTCATAGTCATGGTGATTTAGAGTGAAAAAACACTATTATAGAGACAAATTTAGCGGATGAAGACATCCCTGAGAGGGTTTAAACATGTTTTATTGAAGATCAGGTTATTAAACCCTGACATAAACCCTTCATTGCCTCCGTAGCCTGTATATTCACAAACACAGGTCAAAAGAAGTAGAAAAGAGTACTAGAAGAAGAATTAAAGGATTAATGCCTAATGTTGAAGACTTAATGTTTATAATCCAATGTTTAAAAGGATAAAGGACACAGATAAAGAACTGAAAATGATCAAGAAGGATTAATGAAGCCTAAAGCACACATCAAGCCATATCAGTGATTTAATATCAGTAGAATGTTCTTTTTCCTAAGAAGGAAAAATTCCCATAGCATTCTCTATGCCTCATCGAGCCCATAACAACTATTATTCTGAAAAAAAGATCCTAGATCTATCAGTGCATTGCTTATGAAGTATGGAAGACCTGAAAGACAAAATCTTTACCTTGATTGTCATAGAAGATAAACAGAGTACCAATAGCCAGGGAGTACTTCAAGAGACATACCTTAAGTTATTTTCAACCCAAAAAACACTTCTAAACCAGCCTAAAGGGTACCAACATGTTAATGCAGAGCCATTAAGTAGACTGGGCATTTGAATACTTCCTCCCCTCTGTCTTAATGAATCATTTAAGTTCATATATACTACTCCACCTCCTCATTCACCTATAAGTATTCATTAAAAATTCATTGTAAAGGGTTGGGATTTTATTGATTGTTTGAACTGTTATTGAGGGGAAGTATCTGAGTAGTTTGTAATATAGTAGGTTGGGAAGAGAAGTTTGGATTGTAAAAGCCACTGGACTCAAATTATGTGACTGGTTTTTCACATCAATTAAACAAATAGATTCACAGAATCATGGTCTATATTATTGGTGATTTTTTCCTTATTGTAATTGTCTCCTTTCATGTTTTTCATACTTCCCATTATTCTCTGATAAAGAATAGCAAGCATAGATTAGGAAATACTATTGGAAGTAGTATAAATCTCACTATAAATCTTTATCTTTAAGTTTTCCTCTGATTGTGTATTTTAAGGATAATTCTATAGAGTATAACCAATCAAGAAATGTTGGTGAGCCCATGTCTTACTGAGTACAACTTGAAACATTATCCTTGAAATATATTTTCATTTCATGCTAAGTAAATATTGAACTATGTAAGTCTATGGTTAGCCCTGTCCTCTAGTTCTTCTCCAACAGTTTGTCTTGAAAGTTTCCCTGTGAGTTGGTGTCAAAAGCAGAGAAGGTTAAAAGTCTTTCTCTGATCTTAGGCCTTGCTCTGTTTTTAACCTTGAATGTTTTCTACTGTCTGAAAGTGGTTATGAGGACTACTGGATTTTTTTCCTTAAGAGTATGCTGAAAGAAGGCTGTTAAAAGTATTTACTTGATCTTAAGCTACCCTTTGTGTCTTTATCGAGAGTTTCCTTTGAAGTATGTCAAAAGCAGGATAGGTTAAAAGTCCTTACCTGATCTTAGGTTGCACTTTGGTTTCTCTCTTTCACCCACTTCTTAATGTTCCATCTCACCACCTATCTAAAGAGATCCTTTGGTATAGATGATTTTCCCTATGGAAACCCTTGTGTTAGTATGAATCTTTTGTCGAAGCGTATGAAAAAATACCACTTTAGCTATGCATAACTTGTAGCCCTAACATCAAATATGGATACCAATATCTTCAGATTTGCAGTTAGTCGGTCAAGAAAAATGCTGCAAAAGTCCATATCTATGCATAAAAAGACATTAAGCATTAAAAATAAGGTTTTGATCCATACATCCAATAGACAAGACAAGAACAATATTTTTGAAAGAATTTTATATTAAGGGCACCTGGGAGGAAAACAAGAAAGGTGTTTCCAATTCCCCTCAATGGGATGGGTTCTTGAAAGTTCTCAGCACTTTAGATCTATAATTTCCCTCTCTTGTTGGTGTAGAAAACCTAGACAAACATAGAACTCAAAGGGAGCTCACCAAGTGAAATAATGGAAAATTTGACAATGATAATGGCTCCAAGTCAGACCAAGAGTATAGATCCAGAGTGATCTAATAGGCAACAAAAGGTGACAAATGAATGAGAAAACCCTTGTATTTATAACACAATATTAGGTCATTCTAGATCTTGGTGCATGATTAAAATAATATTAACCAAATCTCGATCCACCTTTTATGGAATATTTTATTATATTTATTGGAGGGAAAAGGCATTTGACTTGGGTCAAATCCCTTTATTTGTAAATAATAAATAAATAAATGATTTATTTATTATTTTAAGGAAGTGGTTGAATGATAATTAAATAAATAATTATTTATTTAATTATTTATAAATGATTTAGTCATTTTTAGCAAGGAATATTATTTAAATAAGATTTAAATAATTATTCCTAGAAAATAATAGGATAAATAAGGATTTATCTAATTAATTTCCTTGTTTTGGGTTAAATATGACCAGGACTAATAATTAAATTATTATTTAATTAATTATTCCATGAGGAGAATCAAACAAATATAGATTTGTTTAATATTTCCCTTTGGGGTTTCTTGTTGAGACCATAAACAACCTAATAAATGTGTTTTATTAAGTTATTTTACATAGTGAAAGAAATTCTAATTAGGGTAAAATTGGTCTTACATGGTGTACTTGGGTCCATCTAATGATAATAGGTTAGATGACCAAAACATGGTGTAGCAGATTGCCCCCCAGCGTGCGAGTGTTAGGATCAAATAATATGACCAAAGTACGTTGTAAGAACTCAATCACCAGACATAAAAACGGAAGTCAAAGAGAGAAATTTAAGGTAACCTAATGTGTTGAAGAACTAGACCCTAAGGAGACAAGACTTACTGGTGCAACAAGTCTATTTTTATGACTGGGTACCTATGCTAGAGGTGGTGGGGGAGGCATACCTATGCCCATCGAGACAAAGTACAAAATAATAGTGCGTCCAGTAAATAAGGGACCGAACTGTAAAGTACATGTTGGCTTAAACATGAGCCAGGTAAAAGATATAATCATGAATCCCACATACATGTTGTGCTTGGGATAATATCCAGGACTTATACAATAATATCTTAGTACATGAGATAAAACATACAACCCAAATGCCCCTAAAAACAGGGAAGGGCTTGCAAAATCTGACTGATACATGCAAATCAAAAAGGTGTTGCAAGCAGCTAAGGCTGACATCGTCAAATACATGGAGATGCATCGAAGGCTACAATGAAAAGGTCATCTAGGCATGTGGGGGGCTACCTGCAGGGCCACCCCATCATGAGGGTTGAGACATCTCACACACACCCGGGAATCACCAATATCAACTGCTGCATCACTGAACCATCAAGTATACGGATCTTGATTATGCTGAAAGGAGTTGGAGCTGAGAAAAAATCAAGTCAAAGGGTAACGAGAAATCCCTTTTCCTGATCTGAGGCATTGAACAAGAGTGGAAGCTTGAACCAAGGTACACCACCCTCTAGACCTGTATTCTGGAATGAATGAGCCAATGTCGACAGAAGGAGGTCCACCATAGGTGAGGCAATAAGGGATCCTCAACTAAGTCATGAGAGAAAATAGTAGAGTGACTGATAGACTGACACTAATAATGATGAAGTGGGGGATACTGAGTAGTGAATGGATGAATTCCCTTGTTAGAGCATAAAGGGCATGGATGACTTGGCAGCGACTTGTTAGCCACCTGTAAAATTTGATTATACCAAAGGTGGCTAAATATGTTTTGAGCCTTCAAGGAACAATTTTTCCCTATTAAAAAATATTGGCTCTTGAAGACTCTTAAAAGCCTCATGCCTCTGTCCAGTTTCCCACACTGCTATTTTACATCCTAAAAACCTCTGAAATCCTACAAAAATCCAAAGTCAAATATTGATGCAAACATCCCTTTCCCCTTCCTACTCCTTAAAACTAACCTCCTCTTCTATCCCTCCACTCCCCATGAAAATCCCTCATTTCCATGTTTCTTCTATTGCCCCTTATCAAAATCCATATTATAAGGTCTAAGACCCCTTCTTAGCCTTACCGCAACCTTCTTTTCCTTTGAAAAGACATTAAAAAACCATAAAAATGCATATTTTCTATGCATCAGAATTTATCCCCCTCGGGCTAAGTATCTAAACCTTTTCCGTCCATGCGCCCGAGCGCCAGAACCAACTACTCAACCTGTCGGGTGCTTATCCTTTCCAATAAATTTTCTTCGCCCAAAAACATTAAAACCTTTGTTATTCGTGTTTTTTGGGTTTTAATTTATTTTCAAAAGTTTTCCGCCTGTGCAAATTATGGAGCAATCTCCACCGTCAATCTGCTCTACAGATTGGATGACGTGGAGTGCGCCATTCCTGTGGACCCCCCATCTGTGCACTATTTCCCAAACCCGCCTGGTTTCTATCGCACCACCTTCAGGCCAAAAGCTATTTTCTTCCATTGCCCAGTGATTCCATACGTTGTGTGATGCGTGTCCCTTGTACGATTTGAAAACTGACGTGCAACTGTCGCCCATCGCGCGTTATAGTTCGTACCAGGATGCCCAGCGAAATTCATATCCGCCGTCCGATTTGGGCCCACTCATCCAACGGCTATCACTCCTCGAAAGTGTCTGATGGTTAATGAAGGTGCTCGTGCAATAACTCAGGTTTCCGTGTAATGGAAATGACATCTCCGCCGTCGATATGATCTGTAGATCGACGGTCTAAAATTCATCACCCAGATTCCCTCCGTTTGACTTTCAACATCCCCTGATTCCATCTTCACAGTCCAAATTGATCCAGATCTACGGCGCAGTTTCACTGTAGGGGTATACCCCCAAGATTTTTCCTCCATACACCTGGACCCCTCGCAATCATCCTCGACCATCAATCTTAGCGCGAATTGATGGCTCTGATCTAATCCTCCTTCCCCCCATGCTTTTTCGACCATTCTGAGATTAAATCCAGACCGTTGGATGATGCCATCCAATGGCCCTTCTTCCTCCGCACATCCTCCGATGCATATTGACCTATAAACGCAGGTTTTTGTAACATTTGTTTGTTTTTTCAGGGTTTAATGTTTTTTCACTTGAATGAAGAAATTCTGTAGGCCGAGGATGACGATCCTCCGGCCTTCGAATACATCATAGAAATCGTCCACAGGGTATAGATACACGCTTTTCAGCAATTTTTCATGAGAATTTGGTGCCGTATGCCCTTGTTAAACCTGAAAAACATCAATGAAGCACAAAGAAAGAGTATCAGTTGTAGAAGACAGAGCGCAGCAGAACGATGACTAAAGACACTTTTATGGGGATTACGGCTAAGATTTTTATCAAAAGCCTAATCCCCGATCTAAAACACAGTTGAAAGGAAAACCTAAAGTGTTTTAACCAACAAAAAACCTCCACCACCACAAATTAGGGAAAATTGATCCCTCCCAGCGACTAAAGCGCCACCTGTGCCTCAAAGTATTCAATCAAGAATAGAATTTATTGATTGGGATCAGATATTTTACCTCGACGCAGCCGAAGAGTTACTTCTGCTAGGGATTTAATGAAATAATGTCTGCAGAGTAACCATAGCATCACACAGAGCCTCAAAGGTCAACAAAATCTCCACCGAGCTTAATTCATACTTATAAACCAATTAATATAGTGAAACACTTGTACAGTTTCTTCATTGAGCCTCCCAAGGGCCAAGAAAACATTAACTTTGTATTAATTGTATTTGAGATCTTTAATCAGATCTCACCTCCTCATCCTTCTATAAATACTTCAGTAGAAGATGAGTGAGGGGTTGGTTGTTGATGTAATTGCTGAAGCATTGTAATGTAATTGAGTTGAAGACCCCTGATTGTAAATAGTGATTCACTGGCTCTTGGAGCTCTGCTTGTAACCAATAAGTTAGGTCATGAAAGAAAGATGAATTAAAACACTGGACTTGAAGATTGTAACTGGTTTGGAGCACCAATACAAGCTGATTTATGGGATCCTGGTCTATGTTGACGGTCATGTTATTCTCATTGTAACTTTTTATTTGTTTTCTGTTTTCATTATGTTTCATATTCTTCTGTAAAGAACAGTTTAAACAGTGTTGGGACCTACTGTACACCAGTAACCTTCTCTGGCTGAAAAATATTTATTTAAATGTTTTCTTTCAACTGCGTTATTTGAAAATGACTTAATTCAGTTTAAGCATAGGAATGCTGGTGTTCCCTCGTCTTATTGTCTTAGCTGAATATTATTTTTGAATTTTACTTTCAGTATATGTTGTGTGAATATGAACTGAGGAAGATATGGTGAGCCCTGGTCCCCATCTTGTTTGCATAACTGTTTGATTTTTTGCCTTAGAATATGTTAAAAGCTGGATAGTTTCAAAGCACTTACCAGATCTTATGCCATTCTGTGTTATCTCTGTGATTGTCTTGGAAGTAGCCAAGTAAAGAAGAGCTAGGAGAGAAATTGTGGTGAGCCCTACCCGCTAGTCTCTACTCCAAAGGTTGCCTTCAAGTTTCCCCTAGTTTTTATATGTTTTCTACTGAAAGTGTATCAAAGGCTGGCTAGTTTCAAAGTACTTACCAGATCATGGGCTACTCTTTGTTATACATCTATATATTTCCCCTTCTTAATGTATCATTTCATTCCATAAATAAAACTTTAAAGAGACCCTTAGACATAGATGACTTTCCCCATAGACCACTCTTGCCTCTTGCTGTTCCAATTAAATCCTCTCATGACTCCATAGCCCAATGGACTGAAAACCTGCCATCATCTTTCTTCTTGAATCAAAAACTTACTCTTTTGCTTGCAACTTCTCACTTTTAAACCTCTTTGCCTTTGGGACTTTTCACCTCTAACAGCAATCATGCTCAACCATCCAAAAAACAAAACAAACCCTTGGCCTTCATAACTAGCCTAATATCATTACCCCAAACTTCAAAGACATATCCATCTTTGCACTCATTGGAGAGATCCCTCTCCGGATTCAGGAGGGCTATATCCTAGAATCCCAAAGTTGGTTGAAACGATGTTGTTTCTGTAATTGGACTCTGCCAATCTTTCTAATAAATTACAAATTCCTAACATTTCTGGCGACTCCACTGGGGAACTACTATTGGATATCAGACATTTTGTTCATAGAGAATCTATTTTATTAACCATATCAGAGATTTGATTTCCCCTTAAAAATCTTTATAATACCCTGAGAGTAAAAAGCAACTTTTTCAAGCACTACCAAGGAATGGTAATCATGATGAAACTTGTTTGAATCAGTGAAAATCTAGGTCAACCCTAGGATTCTCATAATTCTTTATCTAACCTTAAAAAATCAGCTATCTTAGCCATAAGAGTAGGCTGTCTTTCTCTCACAACCGTAGCTAAGTTTTGAAGCAAAGTTAGGACATTCTTAGAAACCACACAAATAAAAATAACTTAGAAAATACCAAAAAAATTTCAGATTGGTAGTAAAACACTTGCTCTTACATATTCACTTACCTTTGTTGTGTTTTACCTCATACTCTTAGACAGAGTCTGGAAAGGGCCAGGTAGCCTCCGGATCTCATCCTCTTTTAAGAGGTGACATATCTGGTAAATGCCCTCCCAGTCAATCTCTGGTTAGATTTTGTTGTGTTTCGAGATATCCTTGAAAAAGGATGTTTCACAAGCACTGTGGTGGACAATGTACCTCTTTGAAAACACTTTAAACTTTCCACCTGGCGACTCCACAATCCTGAACAGGCCTTAAGACTCCACTGGGAAGAAACCTTATCATTTTCATATCATTCAAATCTAGTTAGAGGACTGTAGGATTGAAATTTGTGTAAAGAGATCAATTAACCTCTCAAATATTGTTATACTTGGTTGAACTTTTATTATTTTGTGGGTCTAAAAAACATAGCATAGTGGCTCCTAGAAAGATTCACACTAGAGCCCATCTTGACCCTGATCCACCTGAGATAGTTGATAACCCAGAAAGAATCCTTAGGAAGTCTCCTAAGATAGAATCTTCAACTATTCTCAAATCACCCCTAAGAGCTAATTCGGTCCTTGAAAATCTTTCAACTCTACAACAATCACAAGCTGACTTAGTTAATCCCTTTAGGACTATGTTTCTTGATGATTTAGATCAGCTAGATTCTGATTCTTCACTTTCATCTCCTGAAACAAGTGAACATCTTGGGAATAGAGAAACAACACCTCCTGATTTACATTTTCTTTATAATCTGGGTGTCTCTCATCCAAAATTAGCTCAGCAATCTACTATAGCCCCATCCACTTATTTTCATCCTTCATCCACCACCCAAACTACTTCACTTTAGCCCACACCTCCTCTTGTTAATCCACCTCTTGCCAACCCACCCCCACCACATATCGTGGCAGTATGGTATGCTCCCTTAGCCCTTCCTATACCATTAGTCAATCTTCCACATGACTATCAGTCCAAAATCCCATTGTATGATGCTAGCAATGCTATAACTGCATCACAACATGTGGATAAGATGAATGACTACTTGGACAGAAACGAAATTGATGACGATTCTGTCAAGCTTAGACTATTTGCTCAAATTTTGGGGGGAGAAGTATGAAAATGGTTTAAAGGCTTAACCCCCCGTAGTATTAATGATCTCCAAGGTTTCCATCAGACATTCTTAAACAAATGGGAAGTAAAGAAGAATCCTCTCCAAGTCCTTGCTGACTACAATAATCTCCATAGAAACCCTGGGGAAAGTGTACAAGCCTATTGTACTAGATTTAACAGTGTGTATAATGCACTTTCCCCAGAATTAAAACCTCCACAAGGCTCAGCCCTAAACAATTTTCCTAAAGGGTTTGACGCTGACATGACCTATTCACTCAAAGAGAGAGATTTTGAAACCCTTGAAGATATGCAAAGGGGTGCTCTTTCTGTGGAAGTCAACCTAATGGAGAAGAGGGCAAGGATGAAAGCTGAAAAGAGAGTATCTTTTAGAAAGGAATCCAAACCTACTACCTCAAACTCAAAGATGGAAAGAATGATAGAGGAAATGATGAAGAAAATGAGCATTCTTGAGAGAGCACAAGCAATTCAAAACCAAACTGCTCCTCAAAACAGAAACCAAAACCAAAATCAGAATTTAAGAAGAAACCAGCCTCCAAATAGACCTAGGGAAGATGATCAGTAGATCACTCCTCCCTTTCATCAAAACTATGTCAGTGAGGTTGAGGAAACAGATGAAATAACAGAGGAGGAGATCAACATGTTTGGGATAGATCATGATGAATGTGTAGTTCATTATGATAAAAAACAAGGTCTATACACACCTTATAATGACAAAAGAGATGATGAGGAAAATCAGTATCAAGACATGGATAATGTCATCATAGAGACTCAAAGAGAATATGACCTTAGAAGAAAAACTGGTCACCAAACCCCTAACACCAAAACCTCTGACAAATCTTCTCACAACAGCACTACAACCAAGCCTAAAACAGTCAAGAAAAAGGACAAAACAGTGGATGTTAATTATGGTAAAGGTAAAGAGAAAGACACTCAAAACCTTGAAAAACAGAGTGCAAACCTTAGTAGTACTAACACTTCAGCTAGTACTCCTTTTTCAATCGTTGTGTCAAGTGTAGATAAAACAAATCAGCAAGCTATTGTTGCTGATAGAATGGCAGTAAATAGGGCTAAAACCATCACCTCAAAAAATCAAATTCCTTTCAGCCTGGAACAAGAAATCTCAAAGATCAAAATTTCTGTCCCTTTGACTGAGTTAGCTGCCCAACATGTATATAGGTTCAAAATTTTGAAGGCTTTGAACATAGAAGAAAATGAGGACACACTCAATCTTAATGACGACCAACCAGAGCTTATTTTTGGTGCAATGATTGAAGGTAAGTTTCAAGAGGGACCTGTCCCTCCCTTTTATGTAAGTTTGAACGTTCATGACAAAATTCTACACAATGCTATGCATGACTCGGGTGCTTCTCATAATTTAATGCCAAAAGCTGTAATGGAGAGCCTGGGTCTTGAAATCACCAGACCTTATAAATATCTTTACTCTTTTTACTCGAGCAGAGTCAAGTGTTTAGGATTGATCAAAGACCTTTGTGTTAACTTAGCCCAGATTCCAGCCAAATGCTTAGTTATGGATGTTTTTTTGGCTGACGTGCCCCCAAAGTATGGAATTTTTTTATCAAGATCTTGAGGGGCTAAGTTACAGGGGACTATGCAAATAGACATGACCTATGAGACTATCCCTGTTTTCAATCAAACTAGAAGACCTTACAAGGAGTGTCATATGCAATACACAGTCACAAGTCAAGACAAACCACAAAAATCTCCTCTATACTCCGTGAGTACAGGCCTTGATTATTTTATCATGTTCAATGATGAAATCCTTAATGAAAAAATCACTTCAACAGAATTAGTGACCAAAAGAGAGGAAGAGGAACATAATGCTGAAGTGTCTAAGCAGTTTGTTGTATTTGAAAACATTAGCAAACCAAACTCAATTCTTGAACTACAAGTCATCAATCCATTAAACTTAAATCTTGATAGTCAAGAAAACATTCCTCAACATATTGAAAAGCTTGAGGAATCAAATCATACAGAGGGCATTCACCAAACTGATAAAACTGAAAATGATCCTCTCGAGAGCATGTATTTTGATGGCTCATGCACTAGAACTAACGCTAGTGCAGGTGTTTGGATTACTAACACTGAAAGCAAACACACAGAATGCATTTCTTACAAATTAAACTTTCAGTGTTCTAACAACATAGCAGAGTACGAATCCCTGCTCTTAGGCTTACATTTGTTGGAAAAGTTATGAGCCAAGAAAATAACTGTGTATGGGGATTCTGAGTTAATAATTAGGCAAGTCAATGGGGAGTACAATGCAAATCATCCTAGACTTAGGGCCTATCGTAACAATGTCATGGATCTTTTGAAAACATTCGAAGAATCCAAAATAAGTTTTGTCCTGAGAAAAAGAAATCTTATTTCCCACAATTTAGCCTTTGCAGCTAGGAAATGTCTAACGCCATATGAGACCAAAGATTTTTCACCTCAGATAAAATTTATACCAGCTATGCCTGATAATAAAAAATATTGGCAGGCGTTTGACAGAGATAAACAAATAGAAGACTTCATGCAATTCAGAAATGAATTTGAGCTGCATAGTTTAGATTTAGATTATGACACAGACTGCAGTGAAGAAAAATTTCTTGGTGAAGAAGAACCTTCTCCTGAACTTGTCAATATTAATCTTCAGACTAGCAAACTTAGAAACAAGATAGAATTGAGTGCAAAATCTGAAACAGAGGAATTAGAAACTCTGCATTCTAAAGATGAAAGTTTGCCAAGTGGTCTAACACCTTTAGAAGAGTTGTTTGATTTTAATGACGTGGCCAAAAAACCTAAACTGGAACCTGTAGAGACTGAAGTGGAAGAGTGTAATATTGGCAGTGAAGAGAAACCAAATATGATCAAACTGTCCAAAACTTTTCCAGCTCACATTAAACTCAAATACATAGAGCTCTTCAAAGAATTTTCTGATTTTTTTGCATGGAGTTACGAAGATCTTAAATCCTATGACACTGAAATAATACAGCACAAAATCCCTCTTAAATAAAACCAAAAACCATTCAAATAGAAACGGCGCAGAATAAACCATGTACAGATGCCTTTGGTCAAGAAGGAAATCATGAACATGTATGATGCTGGTATTATTGTCCCTACTAGATATTCTGAATGGGTATCCAATCTAGTGTCTGTTAGGAAGAAGACTAGAGAAATCAGGCTTTGTATATATTTTAGAGATTTAAACAAAGCTTCATTGAAAGACAACTACCCTTTACCAAAAATGGATCATATTTTACAAAAGGTGGTAGGGTCTAAGAGAATTTCTTTGCTTGATGGCTATTCAGGGTATAATCAGATCTTAGTTCACCTTGCTGATCAATTAAAGACATCTTTTACTATACCATGGGGCACTTTCATTTGTGTAAAAATTCCTTTTGGTCTAATGAATGCTGGAGCAACCTTTCAGAGAGCCATGGACATAGCATTCTCAGAAGAATTGGGCTTCTTCATCATTATCTATCTTGATGATGTCACTGTGTTTTCAAAAATAGATGAAGAGCATTTAGAACATTTGAGAAATTTTTTTGAGAAATGAAGAAATTTTGGGATATCTTTAAACCCTAAGAAAACACTTTTTGGTCTCCAAGAAGGTAAACTTCTTGGGCACATTATTTCTGAGGAAGGTATAAATATAGATCCAAAGAGGATTGAGGCCATATTGCAAATCTCTCATCCTCGAAACATCAAAGAGTTGCAGTATTTCATTGGAAAGATTAACTTTTTGAGAAGGTTCATCCCCAACTTAGCTGAGCTCCTTAGGAATATCACAAATATGTTGAAGAAGGAGCAAGGTGTAAAATTGACCTTGGAAGCAAAGACATCCTTTGAGCTGGTGAAACAAGCATTAACCAAAACACCGGTTCTGATAAGTCCTGATTTTTCAAAAGATTTTTATATTTTCTCATTTGCATCAGAACATACCATAACTGCTGTCCTTTTACATAAAAACCCACAAGGACAAGAACAACCTATTGCATTCTTTAGGAAAGCATTGAGGGATGCCCCATTAAAGTATAACATCATGGAGAATCAAGATTTTTCTTTGGTTAAGGCTTTAAAATACTTCAGGGTATACATCCTTCACTCGCACGTCATTGCCTTTGTCCCAAATTCAGTTTTTAAGGAGATTCTAACACAGGACCCAGATGGTAAGAGAGGTAAGTGGATTGTTGTTATTCTTGAATATGATTTAGAGATAAAACCCACTAAGCTGATCAAAGGCCAAGGTCTAGCTAGATTAATGGCTGAGTCAAATTGTGAAGTTCTTGATATTAATATGATTAATGCTTTGGATAACCAAGAAGAACTCTCAACTCCCATTGTTGAAAATCATTTATGAATTCTCCTTGGTATGCTGATATTGTTTATGTTTTGTTTAATTTAAATACACCTCCTGGTTTGACAAAAACAAAGGCAAGGTTCTTGAAGCTGAAATCAGTAAACTATTGCATTATAGATAGATGTCTTTATTGTAAAAATGCAAGTGGTATATTGCTTAAATGTTTGCCTGAGTTTGATGCAGAGAAGGGTAAGCAGGAATTCCATGAAGGAGAGTGTGGGGGTCATTTGTACTGGAAGTCAACAGCCAACAAAATTTTGAGAGCTAGTTTCTATTGGCCTACTCTTTTTCCTGATATACACAAGATGATCATTTCCTGTCATAAGTGACAAATATTTGAGGGAAAAAGAAAACTGTTACCCCTTCCTCTGCATCCAATTACTGTTGAAGCCCCTTTTCAACAGTGGGGACTTGACTTCATAGGAGAAATCCATCCTCCATCTTCTACCCAGCATAGGTGGATTCTTACTGCCATAGACTATTTCACTAAGTGGATAGAAGCCATTCCTTATAGGCAGGCCAATGATTCAGTTATCATAAAATTTATGGAGACTAACATTCTCTCCAGATTTGGTTGTCCTACCAAAATTATCACTGATAACGTAGCAGCATTTGGATCAAAGAGGATGGTTGACTTCTGTCATAGATATCAAATATCATTGGGGCATTCCACAGCCTATTACCCTCAAGGTAATGGACTTGTAGAATCTTCCAACAAAATATTAGTGAACATAATCAAGAAACTGTTGGAGGACAACAAAATGTCTTGGCACACAAAGCTGGTCCATGCACTTTGGGCTGACAGATTAACTTTGAAGAAATATATTGGCATGTCACCCTTCCAGCTTGTGTATGGTACTGATGCAATTTTTCCAAATAGCCTTGGTGTACCAGTTATGAAGTTGATCCAAGAGTTGGAGACTGAAGAAAATGAAATGACCAGAAGGATAAATCAGACCAGAGAGGAAGTGTATAACAAAGCATTACAGAAACAAGATAGCATCAAAAAGCTTTTTGACAGAAGAACAAAGGCCAGCAATTTCAAGATTGGGGACAAAGTTTTAAAGTGGGACTCAAGGAGGGAATAAAAGGGCAAGCATGGAAAATTTGATAACCTATGGCTTGGCCCTTACTCTATTCATTCATTTGCTGGTAATAATGCAATTTTCTTACAGAAACTGGATGGAACAGAATTGTTTGGGGGTCCTATCAATGGCAGGATGCTTAAGCATTACTTCTCTTGATACATTTTATTTTTGAAGCCTTTTTTATATTTTTTCCCATTATGAATATTCCATCCACCATTGCATTCGAAATTATGAAAAAACAAAAAATACAAAAAACAAAGAAAAGAAAGAAAGGAGGGCAGAAATGATAACAAGAAAGGCAAAGCCCCATGCCAAAAAAGAGAAACAAATCTGAAAGTGTGCAAGCTCAAATGCCACTCCTCAAAAACACACTTCTATTTAGTCAAACTGGTAAATCTTGACTAATTGGCTTTAAATTTTTTTCTGATAGGATAGTGAATTCGATTTGCCAAATTGTTCAATCTTGGCTTATCAGCAGATAGATTAGGATATAAATTGTAGGTTCAAACAAACTCAAAATCTGAACCAAAGTTTCCAAAAGGAGATGACTCGAAACTGTTTTATTTTCTGAGTCATAAAAGAGAAAAACGGGTTCTAATTTGCTCAAAATCTGAACTAGAAGAAAAGCAAAGACAACTCAAAAGCAAAGCAAAAATAGAGCTGTGAAGAAAAGAGAAGGCCATGATGAGATACTTTCAGATCTTAAGCCTTCCATTTTGTTTTTATTTTTCTGCAAATAATAATCTATGTGCAGCTTGTTTTTATGCCATAGATCACAGTAAGTCAAACAGCTTAATCTTGACTTGACTGTATTTAAATTTCTGTTGTAGAATTTAGAGAATGAAAGTCTGTTGGACAGTTTAATCCCAACAGAGAGTAGACTAGGTAGAGAAAAATCTGAGCTCAACTGTTTAATCTGAGTTCAGGGAGAAATAAGGAGTAGAATTAGACTATTTTTTTTTTTTTGCTTTCAAAAGAATAAAATGTTGTGAAAAGAGTTTTCCAATCCAAGTGCACTCTGATGAAGAAAAAATGTTAGATCAGTAGGATTGGGTAGGTAGAAAGTTGTATTGATTAAGTCCATTATTTTTTCATAACTGATATTATTTTTCTGAAGAAAAGCAAGATCATCCAGCAAAAGAAGAGCAATCTAAAGGATCTGGCACAAGTCAGCCTCCTAGAGAAATCAAGTCTGAATTCTTGATGCCTTCAAGAAGGCACCATGTCCAAGTGGAGCCACTGTTAGCCACCTGTAAAATTTGATTATACCAAAGGTGGCTAAATATGTTTTGAGCCTTCATGGAACAATTTTTCCCTATTAAAAAATGTTGGCTCTTGAAGACTCTTAAAGGCCTCATGCCTCTGTCCAGTTTCCCACACTGCTATTTTACATCCTAAAAACCTCTGAAATCCTATAAAAATCCAAATTCAAATACTGCTGCAAACATCCCTTTCCCCTTCCTACTCCTCAAAACTAACCTCCTCTTCTATCCCTCCATTCCCCATGAAAATCCCTCATTTCCATGTTTCTGATATTGCCCTTTATCAAAATCCATATTATAAGGTCTAAGACCCATTCTTAGCCTTACCGCAACCTTCTTTTCCTTTGAAAAAACATTAAAAAACCATAAAAATTCATATTTTCTATGCATCAGACTTTATCCCCCTCGGGCTAAGTCTCTAAACCTTTTCCGTCCATGCACCCGAGCGCCAGAACCAACTGCTCAACCTGTCGGGTGCTTATCCTTTCCAATAATTTTTCTTTGCCCAAAAACATTAAAACCTTTGTTATTCGTGTTTTTTGGGTTTTAATTTATTTTCAAAAGGTTTCCACCTGTGCAAATTATGGAGCAATCTCCACCGTCAATCTTCTCCATAGATCGAACAACACGGAGTGCGCCATTCCTGTGGAACCCCCATCCGTGCGTTGTTTCCCAAACCTGCCTGGTTTCTATCACACCGCCTTCGGGCCAAAAGATGTTTTCTTCCATTGGCCAGTGATTCCATACGTTGTGTGATGTGTGTCCCTTGTACGATTTGTAAACCGCCGTGCAACCATCGTCCATCGCGTGTTATAGTTCGTACCAGGATGCCCAGCGAAATTCATCTCCGTCGTCCGATCTGGGCCCACTCATCCAATGGCTATCACTCCTCGAAAGTGTCCGATGGTTAACAAAGGTGCCCGCGCAATAGCTCAGGTTTCCATGCAATGGCAACGACATCTCTGCCGTCGATCTGATCTGCAGATCGACGGTCCAAAATTCATCACCTAGATTCCCTCCATTTGACTTTCAACATACCCTGATTCCATCTTGACTGTCCAAATTGATCCAGATCTACGGTGTAGTTTCACTGCGGGGGTATACCCCCAATATTTTTCCTCCGTACACCTGGACCCCCCACAATCATCCCTGACCGTCGATCTCAGCGCGAATTGATGGCTCTGATCTAATCCTCCTTCCCCCCATGCTTTTTCGACCATTCTGAGATTAAATCCAGACCGTTGGATGATGCCATCCAACGGCCCTACTTCCTCCGCACATCCTCCGATGCAGATTGACCTATAAACGCAGGTTTTTGTAAAATTTGTTTGTTTTTGCAGGGTTTAATGTTTTTTCGCTTGAATGAAGAAATTCCGTAGGCCGAGGATGAAGATCCTCCGGCCTTCGAATACATCAGAGAAATCGTCCACAAGGTATAGATACACGTTTTTTAGCAAGGTTTCATGAGCCTTTGGTGCTGTATGCCCTTTTTAAACCTGAAAAACATCAATGAAGCATAGAGAAAGAGTATCAGTTGCAGAAGACAGAGCGCAAAAGAACGATGACTGAAGATAGTTTTATGGGGATTATGGCTAAGACTGTTATCAAAAGCCTAATCCCCGATCTAAAACATAGTTTAAAGGAAAACCTAAAGTGTTTTAATCAACAGAAAACCTCCACCGCCACAAATTAGGTCAAATTGATCCCTCCCAGCGACTAAAGCGCCACCTGTGCCTCAAATTATTCAATCAGGAACAGAATTTATTGATTGGGATCAGATATTTTACCTCGACGCAGCTGAAGAGTTACTTCTACCAGGGATTTAATGAAAGAATGTCTGCAGAGTAACCATATCATCACACAAAGCCTCAAAGGTTAAAAAAAGCTCCACTGAGCTTAATTCATAAGTATAAACCAATTAATACAGTGAAACACCTATACAGTTTCTTCATTGAGCCTCCCAAGGGCCAAGAAAACATTAACTTTGTATTAATTGTATTTGAGATCTTTAATCAGATCTCACCTCCTCATCCTTCTATAAATACTTCAATATAAGATGAGTGAGGGGTTGGTTTTTGATGTAATTGCTGAAGCACCCTGATTGTAAATAGTGATTCACTGGCTCTTGGAGCTCTGCTTGTAACTGATAAGTTAGGTTATGAAAGAAAGATGAATTAAAACACTGGACTTGAAGATTGTAACTGGTTTGGAGCATCAATACAAGCTGATTTATGGGATCCTGGTCTATGTTGACGGTGATGTTATTCTCATTGTAACTTGTTATTTGTTTTCAGTTTTCATTATGTTTCATATTCTTCTATAAAGAACAGTTTAAATAGTGTTGGGACCTACTGTACACCAGTAACCTTCTCTGGCTGAAAAATATTTATTTAAATGTTTTCTTTCAACTGCGTTATTTGAAAATGACTTAATTCAGTTTAAGCATAGGAATGTTGGCGATCCCTCCTCTTATTGTCTTAGCTAAATATTATTTTTGAATGTTACTTTCAGTATATGTTGTGTGAAGATGAACTGAGGAAGATATGGTGAGCCCTGGTCCCAGTCTTGTTTGCATAACTGTTTGATTGTTTCCCTTAGAATATGTTAAAATCTGGATAGTTTCAAAGCACTTACCAGATCTTAGGCCATTTTGTGTTATCTCTGTGATTGTCTTGGAAGTAGCCAAGTAAAGAAGAGCTAGGAGAGGATTTGTGGTGAGCCCTGCCCGCTAGTCTCTACTCCAAAGGTTGCCTTCAAGTTTCCCTTAGTTTTTATATGTTTTCTATTGAAATTGTATCAAAGGCTAGCTAGTTTCAAAGTACCTACCAGATCCTAGTTTACTTTCATGTTTTTCTTAAGTGCTTGGTCAAAGGCTGGCTAGTTTCAAAGTACTTACCAGATCCTGGGCTACTCTTTGTTCTACATCTGTTTATTTCCCCTTCTTAATGTATCATTTCATTCCATAAATCAAAATTTAAAGAGACCCTTAGACATAGATGACTTTCCCCATAGACCACTCTTGCCTCTTACTGTTCCAATTAAATCCCCTCATGACTCCATAGCCCAATGGACTGAAAACCTGCCATCATCTTTCTTCTTGAATCAAAAACTTACTCTTTTGCTTGGAACTTCTGAATTTTGAACCTCTTTGCCTTTGGGACTTTTCACCTCTAACAGAAATCATGCTCAACCATCCAAAAAAAAAACAAACCCTTGGCCTTCATAACTAGCCTAATATCATTACCCCAAACTTCAAAGACATATCCATCTTTGCACTCATTGGAGAGATCCCTCTCCGGATTCAGGAGGGCTAGATCCTAGAATCCCAAAGTTGGTTGAAATGATGTTGTTTCTATAATTGGACTCTGCCAATCTTGCTAATAAATTATAGATTCCTAACACAACTGACACAATATCAAGAGGGATAGGGGATAGTAGGGCTGAAGGCCATAATCTGTGACACAAGAGAGGGACCAAGAAATGTGTTTGCTCCCTATAATTCTAGCAGATTGGTGAGACGAAAGCTGCAGGGAGGACATTGAAACCACTTTGGGATTCTAGGATCTAGCCCTCCTGAATCTAGAGAGGGATATCTCTATAAGTGCAAATATTGATTTATATTTAAGGCTTGAAATGTGATATTAGGCTAGTTATGAAGAACAAGGTTTTTGTTTGTTTGGGTTGGGCAAAGATATGTGAAGGTGAAGGAAGTCTAAAGGAAGGGTGAAGGTGAATGAAATTGAAAATTGATTCAGCTAAGAAGATAGGAAAGAAACAACTTCAATCCATTAGGCTATGGAGTCATAGTAGGATTTAATTGAAATAGCAAGGTTCAAGAGTGGTCCATGGGGCAATTCATCTATGTCTAAGGATCTATTTAAAGTTGATTTTATGGAATGAAACGAAACAATAAGAAGGGGAATTTAAACAAATGAAGAACAAAGATTAGCGTAAGATCAAGTAAGTACTTTGAAACTATCCTGCTTTTGGCATGCACTTAAGAAGGACACAAAAGTAATCTAAGATTAGGTAAGTACTTTGAAACTAGCCTTATTTTGATGCACTTTCAATAGAAAAAATTTAAAACACAAAATAATAGCTTAAGATCAAGTAAGGACTTTGAACCTATCCCGCTTTCAGCATATTCTAAGGGAAAATTTTCAAAGAAACTGTTGGAGAAGAAACTAGAGGACAGGGCTCACCATAGACTTCCCTTATTCTTCTTTACTTGGCAAACTTATCAAGACAACACATAAGATAACAAAGAATATTCTAAGATTAGGTAAGGACTTTGAACCTAGCCTGCTTTCAACATACTCTTAGGGAAACTTTCAGACAAACTTTGGAGATAAAACTAGAGGACAGGGCTCACCATAGACTTCCCTAGTTCAACTTTGCTTGGCAGAAACTGAAAATAACATTCAAGAATAATGTTTAAATTCTAGAAAGTAAGAGAAGGGAATGCCAACATCTTGACTACTTGGACTATATTAAATCATTCTTAAACAACACAATTGGAAGAAAACATGTAAATAAAGCTTATCAGTAAGAGCAGGGTACCTTTGACAGTAAATCCTAACTCTATAATTGCTGCTCTTTATCAGAGAAGATGGATAGAATGGAAACAGAAATAAAATAACCATTTACAATAAGAAAAACATCACCATTGACATAGAACAGGATCCCATAAATTAGCTTGTATTTGATGCTTCAAACCAGTTATAATATTCAAGTCCAGTGGGTCTCTACAACTTCAAACTTTTCATCTCAACTTAGGTATCTTCAATTACAAACAGAGCTTATAGTAGCTTCAGTAAACTATTTACAGGAAACAGATATGCATTGACCAACATTATCTCATCTTATACTGAAGTATTTATAGCAGAAATGAGGAGGTGGGATGGGATAAAAGATCTTCTAGGTTCAATTAATACAGTTTAATGCTTCTCGGCCTTTGAGGGGCTCAATGGAGAAGATTTTTGATATTTCCTCTGTATTAATTGATTTACATTAAGTATTAAGCTTGATGGGAAGATTTTTTTGACTTTAAGGCTCTTTGTTATCCTTGTAATAACTCTGCTTATAGTTCACAGTAAGTTCCTTTGGCTGAATTAACTGTTCAGCTGTATTGGGGAAAATATCTTTTGTTCTAGTCATAACTATGCCTCTTTTGAAATCTTTGAGGTTGCAGGTGTCTTTTAGTAGCTAAAGAGGATTCAATTAGCCCCTAATGTGGCAATGGAGGCTTCTCGGACTGATAGATATTACCGTTTTTCTTTAAACATTGCTAATTTGTTTTTGATCTATTTAATTAGGCATTAGCCCGTGATGTGGTAGTGGAGGCTACTCGAACTGATAGATATTATTGTTTTTCTTTAAACATTGCTAAATTTTTTTTGATCTGTGTATTAGGCATAATTAGGGCTAATTTTTGTCTTTTTTTCTTCAAATTGTGTTTAATTGAATGGATTAGGCTTCAGATAGTTGGTTTAGGACGTAATCCCTCAAAATTGCGTAAACAATATTCAATTCTTCATCTCTGTTGTGACTAGATCCTTTAACACTGATACTATTTCTTGATTAAGCTTTGTTGTGTCTTGTTGTTGTGTAAACGTTACAGAGGGATCTTATAATGTTGCCAGTGTTCATGAGGCACTGGTAAACTTTGATGGGAAACCCTGTAGAATGATCTGATTCATGAATAAAGGCCTAGGGGATCATCATCCCCGGCCTTCAATTTTCTTTTAAAAAAATTGAAAAAACCATAAAAAACTACACAATAAAGAAAAATTAGAAAAAATCCTGTGAGAAAGGGCTCAAACTTCTTCAGAGGTTTTGGTTAGATCGTGGCCATTGGATGAAAGCATCCAACGGCGAGGATTGCTCGTGGGGGTTAGATGGGAGGTGGTTGGATAAATAGTGGGGAGATTAAGTCCGAGCTGTCGATGCATGTTGATCAACAGTCAAGATTAATTGTGAATTTATAATGCATAGAGGCAACTTTATAATGGAACATAAGAAAATACAAAGGAAAAGGGAAAAAACCTTTGGCGGAGTTAACAAAGTGTCAAAATGAAATTTGGGGTTTCTAAAAGATCCTGGGATGTCGGATTGGATTAGTCCAGAGAGATCAATGGCAGAGATTGATCGATGAAGTTCTATGGAACAAACGGGGAAGGTGATGAACTGAGGGTGAGATTAAACGTGAGCCATTAGATCTCGGAGATCAATGATGGAGATTACACATGAGAAAATGCAGTGTAAATGGGAAAAGTGGTTTCGGCCAAAGAAACCACTGGTTTCGCGTGATGAAAATGAGAAAAGGTGGTATTGCCTTTTTGAATGTGATATGCATTAGAGATCGGCACGTGGCTTTTTAAAACCACCTATATCTCGTAATTTTGAAACATTAACCTCCAGACTTAAAATTATGTGAAACTGTGCACTAGCCATCAGATCCGGGGCCTTAGATCAGACGGTCGTGAGGAGAGAGTGATGGAGAATAGATGCACGGGTGATAAAAGGTGGGGCAGGGTCAGGGTGGTTTTAATATAGACCGTTAGATCAGGGAATAAACGACAGAGATTTTATCTGGGGAAGGGTATGACCCAAAGGATTTGGGCCTATCGAGTTGAATCTGGACTGTCAGATGAAACAAATCAATGACTCAGATTTAATATTGAGGTTTATGAAACGGGATATGGTGTAGGGTTCGGGTGGAGAATGGGTCATTGTGGGCCGTTGATCTGCAGATATCAACAACTAGTATTCACCGAAAAATTTATACAATGGGGTTTATGAAAATAACAAAGGGTGAGGGCTTTAATCTGGACCGTCGGATGTATGCAATGGACGGCCCAGATCCAATCGCTGGATTGCAAATCGGCGGAGGAGAGAGGAAAGGTGTAAAGAAAATTTGCGATGCGATGAGATTGGAACTGTCGATCTTAGAGAGATCAACATTCAGGAATGAACTATGGGTTTCAATGTCGGAGAGCTGTGGCGGAGGGTGATCAATCTGGGCCGTCGGTTCTTTGGTTTTTGATGGTCTAGATTGAATCGCGAGATTGCAATCGGAGGAGTAAAGGAATGGCATGAATGTTTTTTGGGATGTAATTGGCACTGGGTCATTGATTTGTTTAAAGGATCAACAGTGGAGAAAGTGGCAGGGGTCCATAGAATAAAACTCCATCGCATCGAGGCTTTTTCTTAAAACAAAGAAATGTGCCGATTGCAAAACCTCCGATTATGATTAGCGCTCGAGACTTAACGATTGGTCATGGGCGTGGGTTATATGGTGGGGAAGTGGTTGGGGGTTTTAACCAAAAAGGTGCTCATTGAAATCGGAAAAAAGGAAGGGGCTTTCAAAATGCGCCCAATGAATATGCGCGATGTGAGATTTCATCAATCGTTGATCGGTTTTAGATCAATGGTTGGTTTTCATTAAAACAACGAATCATCGGACTTAATGAAAAGGTCAAGTTTTACAAAATACAAAGGAAAAAAAAGGTTTTTGAGGGTTTAGAAGAAGGTTTTAGGATATTTTAAGTGCCCGGTTGCGGGGCTTAACGTCCTATGAAGTGGAGGTTTATGAAAGTTAAGGCCTCGGGGGTTGTAATGTCCCAAATTTTGCAATAAAGTATTTTGGACATTAATCTCACTTTTATTTTAATAAAAGGAATAAAATGGGTAAGGGAACCCATTTTGGAAACTTAATAAACACTCCTAAGGTGCCAAAGTCACTTAAGTGGCTTAAGATAGCAGCCCCAAGTGTGAAAATGGCCAAAATCAAGTGAGCTAGACCATGATTGACCAAAGTCAACAACGTACCCTAAGAGGGGAAGCTTGCTCAAGAAGATTGCGTAGTTGGAGTGGAGGGAAAATTTCAAATGAGACAAACCCTAATGTGAGTGGGGTCCATGAACACATTGCATAAAATATGAAGGAGAGCATTGTGGAGATCAATTTGGAGAATAGAATTCGAAGTTGAAGCTCTCTTCAACTTGGTGCTGCTTAGTACAAGAGGGATTCCTATTTAGGAATGCCCTTCTCTTCCATGGGAGTCCATGGAGAGATTGTTCTTCATCTTCTTCATAACATGGCTTGAGGCCAAAGCAATCATCTACAACTACTGTGTTATTCTTGCAGCAAGAGAACGCTGGAGTTGCTAGTGTTGCAATGAGGGACTTCATCATCTCACTTCTGGAGTTGGTTTGTAGAGAGGAAGCTCATTCATTCTCTAGGAAATCAGAAAAGGAGATTTACTGAGTTCATATTGTAGATTTTGCATCAGGACATATGTTTTCTCTCATGCCCAACACAATCTCCTTTCCATACAGTGTTATTTTCAGAGGTGGCTTGCACAAGGGTTTCATTTGGTGCACTAGTGAGTGCAGTTTTCAGTAAGGGGATCAGCCCCTTTCTTTTTGGAGATCATTGGAGGAGGTTTCATTGTTTATTGTAGCATCTTCTTCCTTCTCCTTTGTTGTATTATATTTGAGCTACAATAGCTGCCCAGCTACTCCGGCAATTTTCGGTTTTATGCATTTTAGCCAATCCCTTAGAGGATTGTTGTAATAATGTTTTATGGGGTTGAGATCTTTTTCCCCCATATTTATTTGAGCTTGTATTGCTATATCATTTCATATATTGGCAGCCATTTTCCCTCATAGATTGCGCAGTTAGAGAGTAGCTAGATGTATGTAGCAGTGTATTCTCTTATTTCATGTACATTTCCTATTGAAGCTACTTCGAGCTCACCTTGAGAGGCATTTTCCTCAAGGGATTTGTATCACATTTGATGCTACAGATTATATAATATATTTTCACTCTTCTCATATTCTATGATTCATTATTTCACTGCTGCTACTTGTTGAAGCTTTTCATGTTGCTGAAGATTCTTGTGGGAGATCTGAATAACCTGCTTAAGGTTATTTCTTTGAGCTTATATTCTGTAGGGAGTTTATATCAGATGTATTCCAAGGAATCCCAGCATTGGATGGCCTTATTTTCACATGAGCTTCCTTATACAACGTTCTCATGGAAAGATGGTGCAGAAATTCCTTGAAGGGAATTATTAGCTCTTGACAAGTTCTATTGTCAAAGTCTGCTAGTGGCCCAGGTATCCTCTAGATCCCATTCTTCCTTGTGAAGATGAAATATCGAGTAAATTCCCCTGCATTCAATCTCTGAGATAGTTCAGTTTTGATTGTTAATACTCCCAGAGTGGGAAAATAGGAACATCTAAGATGTTCCCAGCAAAGAAAAAAATTTCCCCATTTGGGACATTACAGTGGTATCAGAGCTTCGAATTTGGCTCAGCCTGTGATGTTCAATAGAGAAGAAGAGGTCAGAGATGATGCATAAGATGAGATCAATCTCATCAGTTTTGGGTCCAGCATAAACCTCTCCAAGGAGGTTGAGGAGATAGACGAAGGAGAAGTGGAAGGACCATGCACTTCCTATTCTCACAGAGAAGCAGAGTAGAAGCATGGAGAACACTTGGAATTGGAAACTCTAAGTGAGTATCTTTATGAATATGGAGAAAACCCTAGATTCTTCCAAGAGACTCCATCTTTCACACTTGTTTAGCAAGAAGAGGAAAGAGCTTGGTGGTTTAGACATGGGAGGAATGCAAGGGTTTCCACTCCTGCTGATTTTCTCAGATCTTGAGAAGAATATTTGGCCAAGGAGGGAGGAGCCCTCACCACCAAAGGAAAATGCCAGCGCTGTTACATTCATGGAGGAGCAACCTCCACCTTTAGTTATTAAGGTAGCCAACACACTTGAGGAAGAGACTCTTGCAGCAATATTCTTCCAGATCTCTCCAAGGTATGCATGAGTTTTCATCTATCATGGAGGATTCTAATTTTTGCATGTTGATTGTCTTGAGGAGGGTACTTTCACTGCACTGTGCCATTATTCTCAGACACCCTTGATGAGTCATTCACCACACATGAGGTTGGGTTTTGAGACATAGAACATGGAGGAGATTGCATTTCAATGTCCCATGAAATGAAAAAGGAGAAATTTGTTTTGGGACAATGGTAGCTCTTGTAAAAGGGGTACCAAGTGGCAAGATACTTACACTAGAGAGCAGATCCTTATGGATGGAGTGTACCAAGCGGAAATGTGGAGGATCCATAGCCCACAGCTCCCAGGATAATTAAAAAATTGTTGCTCTTGATGGGAAAAGAGGAGAAGTATGGATGCATCATGATGGGGTGGCATTACTCTTACCACTCTTTATGTTTCCATTTCAGATTGGGTATAGTGGAAGTATAGGGGAGCAGCAAAAATTCTTGTTGCTCAGATTTTGTTTGATGTTGCGAGAGTAAGAGGAGGCACTAGCATAGTGCAAGAGGATTTCTATTTGATCTTGTATGCCAAGTATCACCTTATTCATGGGAGGAGCTCTACATTTTCAGCATCATGATGGGAGGACTCTTTGGCAAGATTCATGTCAAAGAGGGGAGCTTTGAGTTGACAGTGGCCCTACTCCAAAGGCCAACAACGCTGTCACTTGAGAGCTTGAGTCACTTGTTGGAGTGTCTTCAAGCCACTGCACAAGTGATGTAATTTGGAGGCATGCAGATGATGAGCATGAAGGAGTAATGGAGGGAAGTATTCCTCACTACATTTTGACTTTCTTGGCTTGGTTGCACAAACACAAGAAGAGGGATCTACATGCAATGTTTATGGATTCTTCTTTCATGTATTTTAATGCATATTCTTCATTGATGGAGGAGTCCACTTTTATAATGGATGTATATCAGCATTTTCCTAGATGCATAGCCCAAGAAATGATGATATGGTTGGCACAACCACTCCCCTACTATGTTGTGGTAAGGGGGACACTTCACTTGAGCCATTTCAACTGAAAGGCCAAAGTACATGATAAGGGAGGTAACCATTTGTTTTATGTCTTATGCTCTCTTATTCTTATGATCAGCATGTTATATCAAGGAGGATCCTTCCTTCTTGTATATTATGTCCAGATATACTTATGGTCTATTGCAGCAAGAATGATGGCCATCTTATGGGTGGTTTGTGGGGGAAAGCCACATAGTTTTAGTGAGCACCTTGGCACCAATTTTTTTTTTCATGATCACATCTTGTAGGATGAATGTGGCAGAAAAAAAGTGGCTGAAAAGACACTTGTTACTTTCTACTTTGAGGTAGGCAAATGATGCCCTGTGCTGGTTCCATGCATGGGACTGAATTTCACCTCCTTGATCTTATAATTTTATGCTTCTGTGTGTTGTTGATGGAACGCTGTTCAGAGGAAGAATTGTTTTGGAGGAGGGAAAAGAATTGAAGATTCCCATTGGGAGTGTGATTCTCCCCACCTTGTATGTTGTATGTTTCAGGAGAATCAATGGGCAGCCCATGATTGCCAAAGTTCATCTCTTTCCTTCATGTGGGAGGAGCTATTTGGAGAGTGTGAATTTTTGGAGGAGGCACTTCATGGATTTTATGTTTGATGGGGTGGTTTTGGTCTCTCTTGAAGACCATTTATTTCATCCATATATCAGCAGAAGCCCCATATGTATCATGAGGAGGGAGAGACCCATTGGGTGGATGTGCCCTTTGGGAGAAGAAGACCTTCATTCTTTTGCAGCACATGCTCCAAGAAGAGTATGAGAGATGATATGGTCACCATGTTCAGCCATGTATTTTATTTTCATGAGGTGGACCATGTGATTGATTGGATGCCATATGATGATGAATTCCAACTCATCACATATGAGATGATTTGAGCCAGCTTGTTTTGCAGTGTTGGAGGAGAGATATTTCAGGGATCTAGACTTCATTTTGCCTCTTGAAGGCAACACTATTGCAACCCAAGTTCAAATTTCACTCCACATTCATCATAAGTGGAGAAGAGGACAACGTGGGGTAGGCTATGAAGCTTACCAAGTTCAGAAATTCAGCCCACCTATTTCATGAGCACAAGGTGGAGGAGTACTTCCAGGAGTTGCCTAGTTGGAGGGTGACTTATTTTGTTGGCTGATTACTTAAGGATGGAGGACCTATAGGAGGATATTTCAGACTCCATGCCTTGAGTGGAGGAATTTTTTCAGTTCATCCTTGCTCTTGCTTGAGGACAAGCAAGTTTTGGGAGGGGAGGACTGTAATGTCCCAAATTTTGCAATAAAGTATTTGGGACATTAATCTCACTTTTATTTTAATAAAAGGAATAAAATGCGTAAGGGAACCCATTGTGGCAACTTAATAAACACTCCTAAGATGAAAAAGTCACTTAAGTGGCTTAAGATAACATCCCCAGTGAAAAGGGCCAAAAGCAAGTGAGCTAGACCATGGTTGACCAAAGTCAACAACGTACCCTAAGAGGGGAAGCTTGCTAAAGAAGATTGCGTAGTTGGAGTGGAGGGAAAATTTCAAATGAGAGAAACCCTAATGTGAGTGGGGTCCATGCACACATTGCATAAAAGATGAAGGAGAGCATTGTGGAGATCAGTTTGGAGAATAGAATTCGAAGTTGAAGCTCTCTTCAACTTTGTGATGCTTATCACAAGAGGGATTCCTATTTAGGAATACCCTTCTCTTCCATGGAAGGCCATGGAGAGATTTTTCTTCATCTTCCTCACACCATGGCTTGAGGCCAAAGAAATAATCTACAGCTACTGCATTTATTCTTGTAGCAAGAGAACGCTGAAGTTGCTTGTGTTGCAGTGAGGGACTTCAGCATCTCACTTCCAGAGTTGGTTTGTAGAAAGGAAGCTCATTCATTCTCTAGGAAATTAGAAAAGGATATTTCTGAAGCTCATACTTCATATTTGGCATCAGGCCATATGTTTTCTCTCATGCCCAGTGCATTCTTCTTTCCATACAACATTATTTTCAGAGGTGGCTTGCACAAGGGTTTCATTTGGTGCACTAGTGAGTGCAGTTTTCAGTAAGGGGATCAGTCCCTTTCCTTTTGGAGATCATTGGAGGAGGTTTCATTGTTTATTGCAGCATATTATTCCTTCTCCTTTGTTGTATTATATTTTAGCTATAGTAGCTGCCCAGCTACTTCTGCAATTTCCGATTTTATGCATTTTAGCCAATCCCTTAGAGGATTGTTGTAATAATGTTTTCTGGGGTTGAGATATTGCTCCCTCATCTTTATTTGAGCTTTTAATGCTATATAGATTCATATATATATCAGTTGGAAGTCATTTTCCCTCATAGACTGCGCAGTTAGAGAGTAGCTGGATGTATGTAGCAGTGTATTCTCTTGTTTCATGTACATTTCCTATTGAGGCTGATTCAAGCTTACCTTGAGAGGAATTTTCCTCAAGGGATTTGTATCACATTTGATGCTACCGATTATATATTAGATTTTCACTCTTCTCATATTCTATTAGTCATTATTTCACTGCTGCTACTTGTTGAAGTTTTTCATGTTGCTGAAGATTCTTGTGGGAGATCTAAATAACCTGCTTAAGGTTATTTCTTTGAGCTTATATTCTGCAGGGAGTTTATATCAGATGTATTCCAATGCATCCCAGCATTGGATGGACTTATTTCAACATGAGCTTCCTTATACAACGTCCTCATGGACAGTGGGTGCAGAAATTCCTTGAAGGGAATTATTAGCTCTTGATAAGTTCTATTGTCAAAATCTGCTAGTGGGCCAGGTAGCCTCTGGATCTCATTCTCCCTTGTGAAGATGAAATATCCAGTAAATGCCCCTGCAGTCAATCTCTGAGATAGTTTAGTGTTGATTTTTAATACTCCTGGAGTGGGAAAATAGGAACATCTAAGATGTTCCTGAAAAAGAAAAAAATTTCCCCATTTGGGACATTACAGGGGATAAAACTTTATATAATAAAAAGAATATATTTTGGCTTTTAAAACAGAGTTTTTAAGGGAAAATGAAGGTTTCGGTAGAGGAAAGAAGACTTTTTAAACCAATGGAAGAAGACCAAATGATTTTAAAAGGGTCTTGAAGTGATTTTGAAGGTTAAAATGATGAAAATGGAGGAATTTTTATGAGGAAAAGGGAACGAAATGGAGGTTAAGTATGAGTGGAAAAAGGGGGTAAAAATGAAGGCAAAAGTGGGTCTTTGCAGCAATCTTTTCTCCTTAAAAACAACAGACTTTTCAGGGTAGATGAGGGAAATAGTAGTGAAGATTACTGAAGGATAAGTTGTCTTCTTAAGACTTCAAGAACTAACAATTTGGAAATAAAATTGTTTCTTGAAGGCTTAAAACATGATTTAGCCACCATTTTATATGAAAAATATAGGTGGCTAACACAATGAATAATGAAGGACTATGGCGGGATACAAAGGGACTCAGGATAGACTCCATGAATGTGATGATGACTCAACTCGAATGCTCTAAACAAGGGTGACTCGATGGTGTTACCACACAATAAATGTCCAATGGGGGACCATAAAAACATGAGTACAAGGGGGTATCTCATGATGAAAATCAACATGAACAAGGACAAGTAAGGAGGCAAATTGGTGCCCCAAGTACAAGTGTTGTAAGTGAGGAAATTCGATTTGGAGGAGAGCTGAATAGACCCTTCGTGGAAAAAATGTGTCTGGGTGAAGTATCAAGTCATTAAACACTAATAGATACCCATTTGAGTGCTCGGCGAGAGCTTTCCAATGGTGCAGACGGTTTGTCAAACGAGGCTACGGTTTGGCCATAGCAGGCGAAGGAAAAATCAGGGTTTCTCTTCTAATAAGACATTTTCCCTCCAAATGCACTCATTTTCTTGTGTATCTGTGGTGAATGTAGAGAGGAGAGAAGGCCCTAAATCTTGCGGTGATCATAGCAAACAAACTAACCATTAGAATTGAGATCCGTCAGTTGCAGGTAAGAGGCCTAATCCTACTCTTTCTTTTTGATGGATTGAAAGTTTAGATTAGGGTCCTAAATCTCAAGAACATCCCCTCCCTCATCTTCATGGCCAGGTCGCACTATTTGGGCCAAAAAATGCGACCTGGGAAGCACGTTTTGGCCTAAAAACTGTGACTTGTCCCAGGATTTGGCCAAAAAGTGCGACCTGTCAGATGGAGGTGATTTCATTGCTGTTGTGGGCTAAGAGTTGGGTTTTTGTGGTTAGATACAATTTTTCCTATCATTATACTGACAAAGATGATGTTTTTGTGTAGATATGGCAGATATATGGATCAACTGGAGAGAGAGGAACCTGGGAACATTATGGGTGGAGATCCAGGGGGATTAAGGTGTGCGTTGTTCATTGGCCAAGTTTGGGTTGGTGAATTTTGTGGAGAACCCACTGATGAGAGCTGGGGAGCGCTTATTGGCCTGGATTTTGAGTTATTGGGATCCAGATCATGAGGTCTTTATAGTGCAGGGGCACAGGATCGAGTTGACAGTCCAGGATTTGTATTTCCTGACTAGTCTCCCACCACTGGGGATGGTAGGAAATACATAGCGAGTGTTACTGCAGGGGTGTAACATCATGGAGTTTGTAGAACGCCATTGTCAACTTGGCCTCCAAGTCAAAAGGACTCAGATACCGATTGGGTACCTAGAGAGATTAGAGACCCGTGCAGTGGCCGCAGTGGTGTTGTGGATCTTGGGCAACCAGGCGCTCCATCACATCACTGGGGGGTAGATGATGATTGTGGAGAAAGTGTTGAGTGGGACCTACTATGGGTGGGCCCAAATGATGTTAGTGTCGTTGAAACCACAGTTGTTGCTTTGAAAGTGGCAAGTGAACCATGATTGCTCGTATGGGACCGTATTGTGCTCTTTCTTTTTTGAGAAGATCCTGACCTTGTGACCTCATATACAATTTCCAAATGGGGGCCCGAGAGAGCCCAAGATGTGCTGGTGGGGGCGACTACTATGCAAATGAGGAGGAGGGTCAGTCGGACAGGTGTTTCGACCTGAGTTCTTTTCCCAATGGGATCAGATGTTGTTGTACATAGACGACTATCCCTATAATGGGATGAGTTATTGTGGATATCCAGACCTACCACTTCCGCGTGGTCGAGTGTAGGGGCCCGATGGTAAGTGACAAGTTACTAATCTTTTATGTGCATGTTAAAGTTTCTGAATAGTATATATGGTACTGATTCGTGTACTTTTGGTATGCAGATATAGCTTCGGTAAAACTAGCCGGATATATGGGACGACTTGCAATATAAGGAGATGCAGGCCCTAGTGGATTAAGAGCAGGACAGAATGAGGATGCAGCCGCCCACCTAGAGGACATCTGTCGTAGATGTGAGGGAATGGTGACTGGTTTTTTAGAGCGTGGTTGGCAAGACTTAGACGACTAGTACATAGAACTATTTATTGGTTTACCCTCAGAATGGCGAGGTGTCATGCAGCACATGGCGATGACCAGTCAGGGGATGCGCGATCTACGAGCTGCGGGAGCAGAGCCATTGGCTCAAGATCCTCCAGATAGTGATTAGGTGTGGGGCAAGTGATGCCCCCTAGTGTGTATGTAGGGGCAAGTGGTGCCCCTAGTTTTGAGTTTTGTTGTGGTAACATGCTATGGGCATGTCAGATGTATTAGAGTAGATGGACTCCAAAAACATGTTATACGACACATATTATGGATATGCATCATTTTGATGATGTTGAATGTTATTTTCTTGTATGAAATGTGTGTGATAAATTCCAATCTAGAACATGGTTTGCAATGCTATCTACGTAGTGATTTTGTTCTCGAGGTACATGGCTAAAAGTGATCATTTCAAATTCATGTATCAAAAGTTTCACTCATAAATATCCTCTAAAAAGGATAGGATTATGCACACAATGGAAACCATTGAGTTTCATAACAAGAACCAAGGAATCTAAACGAACATGCAGTTGGAGGATGCGATGAGAGAGGGAATCGGCTAAGAGACCACGCACTACATCATATTCAGCCTAATTATTGGTGGTAGTACCAATGTAGACCCCGTTCGAGAGAACGAGGGCATGCAAGGGGGTAAAGATGGCCCAAGCTACCGAGGCTAGATTCCGGGAATAGCAACTTGCACCATCGGTGTAGCCGATATAGGGTGTGGATGGGAGGTCCTGTGAAATAGTGTTAGAAGACAATAAATGGGAAGATGAAGAACAATGATGGCAGCATGAGTGTACAGTAGACATAAAATGACAACTGCGGGGGGAAGTGTGCTGGGTAGGATGGCTATTACTCATGTACCGATTACAGGGTAGTGTACAAGGGTTACAGGAGGTATAGCTAGTACTCATGTTGTGGAGATCAACATAGGCACGGATGGTGTTGTCCCATTGAAGGGCGGGGAAATAAAGAGCGGGGGTGGAGAAGGCTTTCAGGAGGTCATCATAATGGGAAAATATGGGATGGCGAGGGTAAGACAAACCACATGACACTGCAAAGCTACCTAAACCATCAGCATGAGAAGAAAGGCTCACATACGGATCGTCATGGGGGAATAGAGAAGAACAAGTAAATAGGTGGTAAAAAGATGTTGAGCCCAAGGTTGTCGCTGAAGAGGGGTCAAGTGAAACAAGAGGGGAGGATTCAAAGGGAATGTTCTCCAAGGGTCTCACGGATGATGATAGGTAGAGGATGGAGGTAGCAGGTTCTGTCATCTCGACATCAGGAGGAGGAATGTCAATGGGAGTGGGTAAATCCTTGAGCTGGCCGGATGCATACTGCGCAAGTATGGGAGAGGTGGATTGATTTTTTTTAACCTCCTACTCTCAAATTACCTCTAAAGAGGCACGGTAATGTGTCAGGTGAGGACAATGGTGGGAATAATGGCCATGGACACCACAAAGAGCACAGGGTTTGTTGGTGAAAATAGTCTTTGGGTTCTTAGCTGCAGACGAGGAAGAAACAGAGGGTTTAGAGAGCGTAGACTCAGGGAACATGACTTTAACCATGGGTTTAATACGGGGTAACTCGAGACAAGTATGGGTGGCATGACCGATGACATCACACAAGGTGAAAGGCTTTGCGGGTAGGGGAGGGCCAGGGTTAGTCGGGGTGGTCTTATATTTGGATGCCCCCTTGTGAGATTTTCCTTTCTTTCCCAGAGCTGGACCAACAGGAGAGGGGTCCTGTTGAGGTGCTAAGGGCACTGTAGCAATAGAAGAATCTAGGGAAACCGGTTGAACCGGTGTCAAAGCAAGGTAGGGTTTGGGGTGACCAGGAGGGGTAGCGGCTGGAGGGTCAAGGTACTAGACGGGTATACCCAGGGTCAAGTTGGGGAGAGAAAGCGTGGCCATGATGGGAACCGAATAGACTCTGAGAGGGGGAGCAAGGAAAGTTTTCTGAACAACAGGGTAATGACCAGGAGGTATGGCTCCAATATGGTTGAGGCCTGGTGGAACTGACCCAGGAGGATAGAAAGGCTCATGGGTATCAGTTGTAGGAGAAGGGCCAGAAGGAGGAGGTCTGGCTGGTTGAGATGAAGGGCTAGGAGTAGGTTGCGACAGGCAGGGTTGAGGTTGTAGACTAGCTGAAGCAGGTCGTTTAAGAGCAGCCCAAGATGATTACATCATGTAAACATTTGATAAGCTGGGATTAGAGACAGGGGGAGGGGGATGACCAGGGAAGGTTCCAAGAAAAGAGGAGTATTTTTAGACGTCGGGAGAGACACTGGTCAAAAAATTGATGGTTTTCTTATTGGCAATAGGAGAGATGGTCGACTCAGGGGAGGTCTGAGATTTTGGCTCATGATATATCAACTGGTCAATGGTGACTATCTTTCCATTATGAGGGAAAGACATCTTGCGGTATACTACCGAAGGGACAGTAGACATGGCATAGGTGTAGCTCCACCCCAAGAGAATGTTGTAATCTAGAGGGGCGTCAATAGTTCAACGTCAACGCAAACAGTAGTACCCACAAGAGTGATAGGACAATTACGAAATAGGCCAACGGGTTGGGAGGCATGGCCATCCCACGCTTGAAAGGTGATCATGGAAGGGGCCAATTCAGGAGATCCGAGTTGTTTCCAAACCAAGGTGGACATCACAAAAGTGGATGCCCCCTCATCAATGATACACTGAGAAACATGAGTGTTCCAGATTTTGAAAGGGATTTGGAAGGCTATGGAAGTAGGAAGAGAGGGATGTTTTGATTGATGGGCATAAAAAAAAATCAACTGGTCATCAACAGGATCTATAGCACCCATGGTAGATAGTAGATCCTTCTTTTGAGAAGGACATGACTGGAGGAGTTCCAGTGTTTAAATGGCAGCAGGAGACTGTGCCAAATCATCTACTATGCTATACGAATGAGCTCCTTGACCAGAAGCAACATTTAGGCGTATTGGTCCCTTAGGAATCTTGGTATGAACCTCAAATTTGGGCTAAGGGATATGAAAGGGACCATTGGATGTTGAAAGAGGCTCGGGAGAACATGAAGAAGATGACTTGGGGATAGACAGATCGGGAGGCTTGGGGTACTGACGAGACCAATTTTAAAGGTTAAGGTCAACGGTTAGAGGTTGATCAAAGTTCATCATGAGGATTTTTTAATCAGAGGAACCAGAAGGTGAAGGTTGAGTGGTCCCTTATCCATCAGGTGGTTGGGTAGCCACGAATCCTTGTTGGGGGAACGGATTGGTAAACACAGCTGGTTGAGTAGAGGCCACATTCGAGGGAGAAGTAGAGGAGGCATGTTGTCCACATAATGTGGCTTGAGACTCCCACATCTGCCACATCTATGGTAAAAGGGGATAATTGTGAGTGTAATGACCATAAACAACGCAACACAAACAAGGCTTATTTATACGAAGAGGCCTTTCCGACTTGGGCTGAGTGCCCTGCTGCTGTTTAGCAGTGTTAGAGTCAATACCTGGAGGATTGGGTCCACAATTACCAGGGGAAAATTGAATTTGATTTCCTTTCCTCTTTCTTTGAGAAGAAGGAGGATTAGTCGTGCCCTATTGTGCAAATACTTGTCTCGGAGGGGGTGGTAGTTGCTGTTGCTGGTGTTGAGAACGCAAGGGAGGCGGAGGTGCAAATGTTGGAGGAGCTAGAGCACCAGGATATGGATAAGGATAATGGTTAGGTTGGGCAAAATTGAGGTAGGCAGGAGGTTGGGAAAAAGGATGAGGCATGCCGTATCCTGGATACATGCTACCTAGAGGGAGAAAAGTGCTAGAGGTGTTGGCCCCTCCCGGAGGGAGACCATAGCCCATAGGAGGTTGAGCGTACGGGTGAGAAAGAGCTCCAATGATACCATCAGTAGAATGGGATGCCCCTGGGGCATTAGTTCTACCGGGTCTGAGGAGGTCAGGAAGGATGGTATAAACATAGCCAGAATGAGCATATATTAGGTCATATTTCAAGGCTATTTGGAGGGCGGCTTCTTCAGTTTGAGGGAATTGCGAGGCGACATCTTTACCGATAGCGGGTAAGAGGGATCTAAGGAACCAGTCCATATAGACACAGTATTCAAAGGTAGGAGCACGACACAAGCTCTTTCTTCTCTGCCATTCCTGGACATGATCAGAAAGGTCGGTCGCAGACGATTGACGGAAAGAAGTCAAGAGTTTGGTACCAGTGTCGTATCGGAGGGGGAGATGGAAATAAGATAAGAAGGCTTGGGCAATGGTCGTAAACTTGGTATGGGAAGATGCGGTCTGATCAACATACCATTTAGAATATTTTCCTATAAGCATGCATTGGAACAATCTAAAATGTATGGAATCATCAGTAATGGAATTGGATGAACACCACATGTGGAAATATCAGATATGGTTGGAGGGATCTTCTCCAGCAAGGCCTTCGAACTTGGGAATTTCTGAGGGGAGCTTGGTTGGCATATAATTCCAACCAACATCATGGTGGATAGGATCATTGATCAACTGATTTAAATCAAGGAGATTAAGGCCTGCCATGTAAGGGAGCAAGGGGACAGCCGAGGTAGTTCCTGTGGCGGTTTTGCTACTAACATTTCCGACAGTAGGGCCAGGACTACCGCTAGCATTAGGCCCTGGACCAAACATAGTGAAGGTGACAGGGGGAGAGCCAGAAGTAAGAGGAGAACCCAAAGAATCAAAAGAGGAGTCGAAGTGCAGACTCAGAGGAGGACTAACTTGACAATGGTGGGAAGGAGTAGGTCGACCGACCGGAAACTGTCAATGAAGGCCAAGAAGTCTTTGGGATACATGCCTTGGGGGCGCAATGATGACAACACAGAAACGGCACAGAGGGAAGAATAATTACCAACAAGGGTAGGGAGGTGCAGAATCAAGTGATTATAATTTTGAAACAAGGGCAGAGAGGTGCAGTGTCAATTGATTTTACAATGTTTTAAAGTCTTTTCCCAGCAGTGTTAACTAGGCTCTTCTTCACTTAGGGTGAGTGTGTGGCGTGCGGTAATTTTAATTTTTAAACCCGGAAGTTTTGAGAGAAAAAGAAAGTGTGTGTTGCGTAACTGAAAATAAATCTGCAGAGAACATTATATAATGTTGCAATAACATAAAATTAACAACTAACAATGTAGCAATCTAACCCAAGGAGGCGGGTCTCTCAAAAACTAGTCTAATAGAGGGAAAAAATCTAACTAAAACACAATGAAAACAAGCCAATAGATCTAAGGTTGAGAGGGATAGGGATCTAAAGGATAAATTTGATGAAAATAGGTGCAAAAAACAACAAAGAGACAGAGGCAAGGCTGCTCTAAAAGAGGAGGTAAACAGCTAAAGGCAATAGGGGAAAGGAGGTGACCCTAAAGGAAAACCCAAAAAAAGCTATATGAGGTGATTTGAAAGGAAAAATAGTTGATCTAAAAGGGATCTTAAGAGTAAGTATCAGATCTGGAAAAGGAATGGCTGCAACTCTAAAAATTTAGACACCTACAACAGCTAAAAACTCTTCCACAAAAAGTGGAGGTTACTAAAGCCCTAGTGGGCTAGATTCCCACTTAGTTTAGTAAAATAGAACAGAAATAGGTCTAAATGGGTGGAGATAGACGCTAGAAAACCCTGACAAAAGCTTCAGACAAACCCGGAAAAATTGTAGAAAAAAGTGCAGGTCGCAGGTTCTGACCTGTTTTCTATCCAGGTCGTAGATTTGAGGCTGAAAAGTGTGTCCTGTAGGCCAGGTCGCAGGTTCTAGGCGAAAAAGTGTGACCTACAGCTCCGGGTGTCTTAGTAACATATTTCAGAAAAAGTTGTTGTCTCAGTTGCGACTGATGTTTGTTACTTGCGCAATAGGGCTAGAAACACATGGAAGTTAGAAATTCTAATGTTTGAGGGTTTTGACAGCAACAAAACTGAAAGTCGGCCCCTAAGGAGAGATGGTCTCATCTCGTAGCTCTGTCTACATTTTCCATCAAATTAACTTTTTTCACCTCCTCGTGGTCTTCCACAACTTCTTTGGTTTTATTTATAAAATTTGAGGAATTTGACAAATAAACATAATCAACAAACTTTGGAAATTTAATTATATCTCCCGAACTTTATATTCTATCGCCAAACCTTATAACCCATATTTTAACCCTTCGAAACTTTATATTAGTACCTAACACCTTGTTTAAACAAAAAACCTTAGGCCTCGGGCCCACATCTATAATCAATGGCCAATCAAATACACGCACCGTACCTTGGTTATCCTCTGGAATATTTCCGAACATGATCTCTATTCGATGATTAGTCTCCAGATCGAACGGCTCACCTCAATATCGTGCGGGCTCTGATGTCGAACGTTAGCGTGTTATGAAACATGAAAAGGTGGTTTTTGGGGTCCCGCCTTATGCTATGTGTGAGTTGCTTGATGGAATCACTCCCAAATGGAAAAATACCACTTATCTCACAAAAGCGGTGTGATATGGTAGTTCGGTTTCGTAAATCCACTCGTGGTTTCAAAATAGTGATTTACCACGAGTTAATGCCTTCCTTCCTATGCTCTCCCAGTTGCTAACTCAAGTCAGGCCTCAGTTCAGGATTTAATAAAAAATAAACAGATTTATCTCTTTATTAAGAGGGATTTCCACTATCATTAAATAGAGTTCAACGACCATGATTTTACATAGGCCTCATCTACGGTTGGGATTTAATTCAACAAAACTTGTGTGGATAATTCAAGAGAAATAATGGAGAAACATATACACAGACCAGTGTTCAATCGCCTCATGGCTAAACAAATTCCTTCACAATATCTATTCAAGACAATTTGGTAATCACGAGAACTGAAATATGTTCAACCGGACGCAGTTTTTCAACACACAAATTTTATTGCAAAAAAATCTCCCCTCCTTGAAAGCTGGGAGTTACATATATACATAAACATTTGTCTCTTCAGTTCCTCTGGGAGGACCATTTTAGTAAATCAAAAGCCTAATTACAATTATTCAAATAACTGAAACATGATAGATGGATCAAATACAAACCTATTCGACTTCTATGGACTCTAGCTAGTATAAATGAAACAGTCAGCTGAGGTATTGACACCTAGATGTTACAATTCAATAATTTTGAACCCTCCTAGCCACAACATGTGGAAAAAACCTCCTACATTGTTGGCTAGTGTCTAATTCCCCTGCATCAGACTCCCGAGGGCAATTTTCTTCATGAGATCTTCCACTGATCTGCCTATCTTCTGCAACATTCCTTCAGTCATCCAAGTGGCATCTTCCTCTGGCTTGTCCTTCCATTTTATTAAGTACTGAAAGTACTCTTATCCTCTGGTCTTCCTGAATACTCTCTTGTCCAATATCTTCTCTGGTTGCAATGGTTGTGCTGGAGGTAGCTGATCTTTCCATTCATTCTGTTCCTTTTCTGCTGATCTTTCTTCTGCACCATCATCTTCATACATGTACAAATTTGCAACATTAAAAATGGGAGATATTCGAACATCAGGTGGCGATTCAATATCGTAATAATTTTTAGAAAACTTTCTAAGTATCTTGCATGGCCCAATATTTTTGAACCTCAGTTTATTATACGGCTTCTTTGGGAATCTCTCCTTTCTCAAGTGTGCCAAAACCATATCTCCTACTTCAAAATGGACTTCCTTTCTGCTCAATTATGCTTTTCCTTTGTATTTGATGTTGCTACCTTGTAGTTTTTGTTTTACTTGTTCATGTATGGCCTGGATCTTTGAAGCAAATTCCTCACCATAAACACTTCTCAGCTCTGCCTTTCCCAGATTTCTTAATTCCGATATTCCTCTGGGGTGCATTCCATAAACAATATGGAATGGAATCTGGCCTATGCTTCTATTTGGTGAGTCATTATATGCATATTCTAGCTGGGGAAAAATATGATCCCACTGCTTGGGATGCTCTCCTGTAAGACTTCTCAACAAATTTCCCAAACTCCTATTCACTACCTCATTTTTTCCATCAGTCTTGGGATGATAAGCTGAGTTGAAGCTCAGTTTGGTACCAAGTTTCTTCCACAGTGTCCTCCAAAAATGACCCACAAATCTTGTGTCCCTGTCTGAAACAATACTCTTGGAAAACCCATGCAATCTAACAACTTCTTTGGAAAACAAGTTAGCAACATGGGTGGCATCACTAGTTTTATAACATGGAATAAAATGTGCCATTTTGGAGAATATGTCCACTAAAACAAAGACTACATCATTCCCTCTCTGAGTCTTGGGAAATCCTAGAACAAAATCCATACTCACCATGTCCCAAGGCCTGTCTGGAATAGGCAAGGGAGTGTACAATCCTGCATTCTGGCTCCTTCCTTTGGCATATTGACAGATTTTGCAATTCTTCATGAACTTATCCACTTATGCTCTCATCTTGGGCCAATAATAGAAGTGAATTAGCTACTCATAAGTTTTATCAGTACCAAAGTGTCCAGCAATTCCACCACTATGCTTTTCCTTGATCAAATTTTCTCTCATGGAACATTTTGGTACACACAGTTGATTTCTTCTGAATAGTAAGTCCTCCTGCAAGAAATAATATAGCCATTGGATTCTATCTATTAGAACAAGATTACAACATGCCTCAAATTCTTCCTTAAAATCAGAATCTGTCTTATACATTTCTTTGAGAAAATCAAATCCTACAACTTCAAAATTGGTTTCTTGAACAAGCATGTGCCTCCTACTCAAAGCATCAACTACTTTATTTACTTGTCCACTTATGTGTTTCAAAACAAAGTTAAAACTTTGGGATACTCAACCCATTTGGCACGCTTCTTATTCAAATTGGGCTGCTGCACAATGTACTGCAAAGCATGATTATCAGAATCTAATACAAATTCCCTGTACATCAAATAATGTCTCCACTTTTTCAATGCCTGAACAATTGCATAGAATTCCTTCTCATAAGAGGAATAATTTCTTCTGGTGTCATTTAGTTTTTCACTGAAATAGGCTACAGGCTATCATCCTAACTCAGCACAGCTCCAATGGCCTCCCCATTGGCATCACACTTCACTTGAAAGGGTTTAGTAAAATTAGGCAGAATCAAAACAGGCTTTTCAGTTATCTTTTGCTTCAAAAGTTTAAAGTTTATCTCTGCTTCAGCAGTCCATTTAAATGCTTGTTTTCTCTTTTTTATTGTCTCAACGATGGGTGCATTTATCTTACTGAAGTTTCTTATGAATTTCCTGTAAAAACTGGCAAGTCCATGGAAACTTCTTACCTCAAAAAAATTTCTGGGTGAAGGCCACTCCACAATTTCCTTAACCTTCTCTGGGTCCATCTTCAATCCCTCTATAGAAAAAATAAAACCCAAATACACCAACTCTTCCTTCATGAATGAGAATATCTTTAAGTTTATCAGTAGTTTCTCTTGGTGCAGCTTCTTCAAGACATAATTAGGATGCCTTAAATGTTCTTCTTTGGTTTTTCTGAAAACTAATATATCATCCAGACACACTATCACAAATTTACCAATGAATTCTTTCAATACTTAATTCATAAGTCTCATAAAAGTACTAGGTGCATTTGAAAACCCAAAAGGCATGACCATCCATTCATATAGTCCTTCATTTTTTTTAAAGGCAGTTTTCCACTCATCGCCCTCTCTTATTCTGATCTGATGATATCCACTTTTTAGATCTAACTTTGAAAAATATTTAGCACCACTCAAATAGTCCATTAAATCCTCAACTCCAAGAAAAGGGAATCTGTACCTGATTCTGATCTTATTGATTTCTCCAGAATCAGTACACATCCTCCAGCCTCCATCTTTCTTTGGGCTCAATACTGTTGTACTTCACATGGACTCAAACTTTCTCTAATCAGTCCCTTGTCCACCAATTCCTGTACTTGTCTCCTGATCTCCTCATTTTCTGTGGGAGTCATTCTGTAGGCTACCTTATTTGGCTGATTTGAACCAGGGATAAAATATATCTGATGGTTGATCTTTCTCATAGGTGGCAGCTCATCAGGTAAATCATCCACAACAATGTCACAATAATTGTCTAACATCTCTTGGATTTCTATTGGAAAATCAGAAATCTTTATAGAAGTAAGAACTACCTTAGGTTTGCAAACTAAAGGAAAACTTACCTCTTCTTCTTTTATCTGCTGCAGATATTCCTTTCTGCTCAGCAACAAGGTCTTTGGATCAATCACTCTACTGGATGGCTCTCCTTCTTTCATGGGTATCAATGTATGATGTACCCCATCCTTGAAGAACTTGTAAGTGTTATTCTTTTCATCATTCACCGCTGCTCTGTCAAACTGCCAAGGTCTACCCAGCAGTATGTGGCACACATTCATGTGCATTACATCACACAGGACCTTATCTTTTTATTTTCCCATTTTCAACTCTATCTCACACTATTCTTTTACAACCAGATAGTGCCCTTTATGAAGCCAGGACACCCTGTAGGGAGTTGGATGCCCCCTTGTCTTTAGATTCAACTTCTCTATCACCTCAGTGGAAACCAGATTGTCTGTGCTGCCGCTATCAATGACTAACTGGCAACATTTCCCTTGGACCTTGCATATGCTTCTAAACAAGGTCTTCCTTTGTGCAGGTTCAGTGACCTCTTTGGTTTGCTTCAACAGGACCTTATTAACCACCAAGGACTCTCCCCTCTTTGGTAGAATTTCTTCTTCAATTTCTACCTCTTCTTCAGCCTAGGCAAAAACAAAATTTCTTGGACCAGCACCCACATTCTCTGGACACTCATAGTGCTTATGTCCCACTTGCTGACATCTATAGCATCTCAATTATCTACCTCTGCCTCTGTCTCTGCCTCCTCTTCCTTTTCCTCTGTAAGAACCCCTTCTACCCATTGCATCATCCTCTGTAGATGTATTATGAGGTGAGCCACTGTTAGCTCCATCCCTGGGTGTAGTAGGCTTTCCTCTACCACCCTGACTTTCCCTTCCACGGAAAGTACCTCTCTTCTTGGCATACTGCTTCCTCAGGAGTTTCTCCTCTTCTTTCAAGGCCATCCGGTAGGCCTCTTCCACTGTCTTAGGAGACAGAAGACCAATCTCATCTTGGATCTCGAGCTTGAGACCATTCACATATTTGGCAGTCTTCTCTGGTGTGTCTTGGAATTACCCAGCTCGTATGCTCACTCTATAGAATTCTTCTGTGTATTATTTTACTGTCAGCAACCTCTGTCTCAGGTTCTGCATTTGCCTAAACAATGTTAGCTGATAATCACTAGGAAATAATTTACCTTTTAACTTAGCCATCATTTTGGTCCAAATCTTGATAGGCTGCTTTCCAACTCTCCTCCTTTCTTCCTACACTCCATCCCACCAAAGTGCAGCATGTCCCTTCAGCTTTGTCACTACAAACTTGACCTTTTTATCTTCGCTTATTTCTTCTTAGTCAAAGCACTTGTTCATTTCATTAATCCAATCCACCAGTTCCTCTGGATTCAGTCCTCCTAGAAAAATCGACACTTAAATCCTGGGCTTAACTGCAAACCCCAGAACAGTTCTGAGGAGCCTCAAGTCAGGAGGAATCTCGGCATTTTCTTCAACTTCTTCTATCTTAGGTTCACTGATGTCTTCAGGGTATCTAGGCTTTCTTCACTCCATGGCATCTATTTTGGCCTTGAACCTCTGCAAAATTCCCAACACTTCTGCATTGGAAACGAGTCTGCCTCTCCTTCTGCCAGCACCTCTACCAACTCGGATTGCCATGTTAATTCTCTGCAAAAAAAACTTAAAAAAAACAGCTCTGATACCACAAATGATAAGAACCAAACTAAAAGTCGGCCCCTAAGGAGAGCTGGTCTCATCTTGTAACTCTGTCTACATTTTTTGTGGAATTAACTCCATTCATCTCCCCGTGTTCTTCCACAACTTCTTTGGTTTTATTTATCAAATTCGAGGAGTTTGACAAATAAACATAATCAACAAAATTTGGAAATTTAATTATATCTCTCGAACTTTATATTCTGTCGCCAAACCTTATAACCCAAGTTTTAACCCTTTGAAACTTTATATTAATACCCGACGCCTTATTTAAACAAACAACGTTAGGCCTCAGGCCCACATGTATAATCAATGGCCAATCAAATACACGCACTGTACCTTGGGGGTTACATATATAAATAAACATTTTTCTCTTCGGTTCCTCTGGGAGGACCTTTTTAGTAAATCAAAAGCCTAATTACAATTATTCAAATAACTGAAACATGACAGATGGATTGAATCCAAACCTATTTGACTTCTATGGACTCTATCTATTCTAAATGAAACAATCAGCTGAGGTATTGACACCTAGCTGTTACAATTCAATAATTTTGAACCCTGCTAGCCACAACATGTGGAAAAAACCTCCTGCATTGCTAGCTAGTGTCTAATGCCCCTGTATCATGTTTTATAGGTGAAAAACAACATAAAAATAGAAAAAACAAAAAGTTGAAGAGAAACCCTAGTGTTTGAAGCAGCTGGATATGCAGGAATATGAAAAATGATAGTGGTCGTAATTGAAAATCCGTGTGGAGTCGCCAGTTGTTAGTATGAATCTTTTGTCGAAGCGTACGAAAAAATACCACTTTAGCTACACATAAATTATAGCCCTAACATCAAATATGGCTGCCAATATCTTCAGATCTGCAGTTAGTTGGTCAAGACAAATTCTTCAAAAATCCACATCTATGTATAAAAAGACATTAAGCAGTAAAAATAAGGTTTTGCTCCATACATCTAATAGAAAAGACAAGAACAACATTTTTGAAAGAATTTTATATTAAGGGCAGCTGGGAGGAAAACAAGAAACGTGTTTCCAATTCTCCTCAATGGGATGGGTTCTTGAAAGTCCTCAGCACTTCAGATTTAAAACTTCTCTCTCTTGTTGGTGTATAAAACCCAGACAAACATAGAACTCAAAGGGAGCTCACCAAGTGAAATAATGGAAAATTTGACAATGATAATGACTCAAAGTTAGACCAAGAGGATAGATCCAGAGTGATCTAATAGGCAACAAAAGGTGACAAATGAATGAGAAAACCCTTCTATTTATAACACAATATTAGGTTATTCTAGATCTTGGTGCATGATTAAAATAATATTAACCAAATCTAGATCCACCTTTCATGGAATTTTTTATTATATTTGTTGGAGGGAAAAGGCATTTGACTTGAGTCAAATCCCTTTATTTGTAAATAATAAATAAATAAATGATTTATTTATTATTTTAAGGAAGTGGTTGAATGATAATTAAATAAATAATGATTTATTTAATTATTTATAAATGATTTAGTCATTTTTAACAAGAAATATTATTTAAATAAGATTTAAATAATTAT